>JAPYYQ010001941.1:0-26741 GCA_030522585.1 Anagyrus pseudococci | reverse complement strand
AAAAAAACAGGGGTATTTTTTTTTTCGCCCATGGCACCTTTCCAGCCTTCAGATCGTTTGTACCTCCTCTGGTTTCGGCTCAGGATTTAATGGGTTAAAAAAAATTCAGTTTTTCATAGTACAACAGCACAGACTACCATCCAATAACAAAAAGGAAGTAGCTAAGCTTTATTGTTTCACTACTTAATTGTAGTGCTATTGGGTTGTGATGGCGCTTTTGTTATTAAATAATTTAAACTATTGCGCCAAAGCTGTAGCCTATTGTGTTTATAGCTTGTTTGAATTTCTTTTTACAATGGAGCAATCGCCACTGCCTTTAGTCTTTAGTGCTACTAACAATTGAGACATGACAAAGGGGAATATTGTGGGGGGAGAGAGTCCATTGGCCCTTTTTATAACCTGCACGGGGCCCCATTATGGCCCTAACTATTTTCCGATCGGACGGTAGAGTTTGTTGTATTTTTTCCATATTCGATAATGTTATTCACTTGATATATCCGTATTCTTTTAACATGCTTTCTTTGAGGAAAATTAAATCCGGCGTAATCGAAAATATGACTTTAATTAAACAGCATTTAAATAAAAACAAACCCTCCCGTACAAGCCTGTGTTGTTGTGGGAATCCAGGACAGACATTGGTTGATCTTGAACTCTTCCCCCGCCATATTTCCCTATGTCACGTCCCAGTAGCAATTTTTATATCATAAAAACTCCTTGAAACGGGGAAAAAAATAAAATAATTAAAATGTTATTTATATTTTTAAAAAAATTAGTTTTGAGAGGGATGTTAAGAAAACAGAGAAATTTTCATATTTAAATATGTACATTTTATTAAAAATATATATTTACTATTTTGATCTATATACACACATACATATATAAATTTATAAGGTATTTTGTAAAATTTCATCATTGTTAAGATTATTATTACAAATGTTTACATTTTTAGATTGTTACCTTGTTAATTTCTCTATATTGTTTAACATTTAATAGTTTTGTTACTCTAGTCAAATTATACTTTCATGTCAAATAACATTAAAATATGATTTAAAAATAGTTTAAACATAATTATTTTAAATGTTCATCAATTACAAATATTTTAAGTATTCATAAAAATCATAATTATATATTTAATTTAAAAACAAATAAATTTTCTACACTTATTAATACAGTAATTAAGTCTAATAAATGTTTCACAAATTGACACATAAGTTTTTGTATTAATTAATTTGGAACATCCTTTTGCATGCTTGCTTTTCAATCATCAAATATGAATTAACCATTTTTTTAACTTTTTCAATTTCCTTTAAAACATCTTTGTTACCTGGATTCAATTCTAAAGCTTGTTTTAAATAAGAGAGACCTAACTCATACTCATGCAAGCCAACATGTGCTTGACCTCTTCTAAACAATGCCTTATTATTATTTTTGTCTACAATCAAAACTTGATTGCATAAATTTAAAGCATCTTTGTATTTAGCTTGGCGAATTTTAACTGTAGCTAAATTAAGTAAGATCACTATTTTAATTTCTTTTACTTTTTTTTCATCTTTTTGAATTTCATCTTGTTTTAACATCCACTCGTAATACCTTAGAGCTTTCTTGTATTTGTTTTCAGCAGTACTAAATTTTTTGGCAGAGAAATATATGTTTCCAACAGCTTTGATTTTTTCAATAATCTCTATTACATGATTATAATCAATCTGGCTAGTTTTAGCATCCCAGTCTTCTGGAAATGGACAATAAACATCTTCATTATCATTGTCTTCCAAGCCCCAGTTATCACATCCAGTTATTTCTCCGCAATCAATAATATGAATTTTTTCAAGGGGCTTATCTTCATTTGTAGGTATTAGACTGACCTCGTGAACTACACCCATACCTTTAAGAACTTTGCCAAAGACAACATTGGTATGGTCAAGCTGTGGACAGGAAGATAGTGTTATAACAAACTGTGAACTGTTGCTGTTTGGTCTACCAGCATTAACCATAGAAAGCAAGCCTTCGTCGTGATGAAGTGTTTTCAAGTTTTCATCCTCAAAGCATGGGCCGTATATACTTTCACCACCAGAGCCATCAAAATTTATAATGTCTCCCCCTTGCATCATCAATCGAGGGACAATTTTGTGAAAAATAGATCCCTTGAAATGTAGAGGTTTACCATTTTTGCCAATACCCTTCTCACCTGTACACAGAGCTCGGAAATTTTCTGCTGCTTTTGGCACATCATTCTTGAAAAGTTCAATAATGACTCGGCCGATTTTTTCATTTTCATGAGCCAAGTCGAGAAAGACAATTGGATTTTTTACGTCAATTTTCATGTTTGCGATCACTAGCAACAAGTTATAATTTTAAATCAGTTAGTTGATCCCCCTACAGCAAAATATCTGTGCATTCAATAGATTTTTTGTCGAAATTTTTAGCCTTGGAAAATGAAATTTCCTTCGGTTTTCTTCTTAATGTTAATAATATCGACGAAATCTTCAAAAAAGACAAACAGACTGCGTAAAAGTGACAACAAGCAAGCAGAAACGTAACTTACTTACACATGCAATTGACTTGTCACACCCACAATACCCACATCACAACAAAACAGACATGGCTGCTGAGTTGTTATGTCTGCTGGTTCCCAGCTGTCAGCTGTCAGCTGCGGTAGAAAGACCGTCACAATACCTATCACCGTCTCTTCATTGTTGTTTCTCGATCAGAAACTTATCGGGACTGTCACGGGGCCCACTGTATTTTACGCAGGGCCCACGGGTGCGCCCCGTGGCAGACCCGATAAGTTTCTGATCGGGATCAAGTTGTTCTTGTTTTAAGTTTTAGTTGATAGGATCGTGACGGTCTTTCTGCCGCACTGCAGGCCGCTGCCGCTGTCGTCGTCGCTGCCGTCGCTGGTCCTCCGATTAGAAAAAGTAATTTGGGCTGTAATGGGGTGCCCTGCTTGTTAAGCAGAGTCCATAGGTGGGCCATATTACAGTCCAATCTAAGAATTTTCCGAGTGGGCTGTTGGCAGCACTGCTATAGTCTACCGAATACGAGACAGCCAGATTCAATAATTTAAACACATGTCTTACTCTTCTTTTTATAAAATCAAATTGTAAAAATCTACGGTTTCCTATAGGCGTTACGATTTGACTATAGTAAAAATTGCAATAAGTCCCAATAATAAATCGATAGACTATCATTTTTTCAACTGGTACTATGTATGTCCGTCGTCTCATTGTATTGAAAAAATCATCATATTGAAAAATCGATTAAAAAGTTTTGTACAGAGTTTATAATACATACATTGCAAAACTTCGATTGTAGCATTTTCTTTATGAGTAAATATTTTGAGAAATCGAATTTTCGGACTTTAAAATACGACCACAATGTAATTGAGTAGAAAAATATTTTTATGAAAACGGTTCTTTAATGCCAACAAGTTTTAAGATAAACCTCTTAGAACTAGGTCGCACGAGCTGTGATTTATCAATGTTTAGTGTGTAATTGTAAATTCGATGAGTCTTTGTGATAACGGAATTAAAAATGGTATAATATCAAATACACTGAATACACCTTTTTTTGTGGTACAGAGCAGAAAAAAATATGAACAAGTTAGCGCTTAGCTTGCTAATGCGGAGTATTCGCTAATCTTTTTCTCAAAAAACCTTACTATTTTGATCCGTGTATACTTATCTTTAAGGAAAGATATCGTTCGATACCTGTAAGAATCACATTTTAAGCGCCTGCTTAAAATGTGATTCTTACCAATGCTTAAAAACCAATGCTTAAAATATGATTGTAATCACATTTTAAGCACCTGCTTAAAATGTGATTCTTAACTCGTGTGAGTTGTCCTCACACTCGTTACGAATCACTTTTTACGCACTTGTATCGAAATGTACTATTATCGAAAATGCACAGCTTGTTAAGCAAAAAATTAAAAAATAAAGAACATTTGAAGCCTAAAAGTAAAGCTAGCTTCGAGGTCTTCAGATATATTTGAAGGAGCCCAATGGGGTGTAAGAGTTAAATAATTGGCATATATTTAAATGTGTATTGTAACAGAATTAATTACACGCCATGTCTAGATGACTGGATATTGACAAAAAGTCAGTTTTCGACGTTAAACCGTAAAGACGGAGTCTTTATTCGGAGGTCTTATCCAACCCTAGCAATTTCGGATACCAATTTTTTAATAATGTTGGATATTGCCGTAGCGTAGTTTCCTACGAAACACGCCATTTAAGCTTTTACCAAAGTAAAGATGCATTATACAGTCTCTGCAACAGCCTCCACACAAATGCGATGTTTCAGGACATTATGACCCTTATTACTGAAGAATACATAATAATATAAAGCGAGTATCTTATAATGGTGCCACACTCGATTCGGAATTTCAAATTTTTAGAATAGCATTCTTAAAAGGGGCAATGCATTTATAACTTGCATAAAATCGATACCTATTTTACTTTTAATAGTATATTTCGATACTAGTGCTTGAAAAATGATTCGCGACGAGTGTGAGGTTTGTCGCCCGAGCGAAGCGAGGGCGACAACTCACATGAGTTGAGAATCATTTTTTACTTGTGTATCAAACAATATTTGTCGCAACGGCGTGCGTGGATTTGCTCCCCGCGCACGCCGTTGCGAAAAAAGATTTTTGGATATAAATTTGAAAATTTTTCCAAAGTTCAAATTTTTTCAAAACTTTAGAAACTGACTAGTGGTGGTAATAAATTAAGGTTTTTCAGTAGAATACAGTCCTCAAAAATCTCAGCTGACTTTATAAAAGTAATAAAGAAACGTATACAAGACAAGCATTTTGACCTTAAATTTTCAGGCTAATGGACAAGTTAAAGTTACAAATTGGAAACGTGTGTAAATTTCACGCTGATAAAAGAAAATAATACTATTAAGTAAACTTCTATTTTAACATATGAAAACATTATCAGAAGTGGCGAGAAGAACGCCTATTCATAATGTTAGAGGTCTAAAGAAAAATGCAAAGCATTAAAAAAAAGTTGCTAAAGTGTGATGCGGTGTAATGTTAGAGAAAGTGGGTTCATTTGTATTTTTTCACGGATATTCATCAATATATTGTCTGCAGGAGCAAACATCTAAAAATTATTTATCTAAAGGGTTAAAAGTACATTTTTTAAATATTTATTTTCTATTTTTAAGGAAGAACGAAGCGAAATATATATGAATTTTAAAGACTATCCTCCTCTTCATTGATTATAATATTCATAACTACACAAATTTGAAATATTTTAAAAACAAGCTAACGTTAATAACAATAATAATATAATAAATGTGTGTTTTGCAAAAGTAACGCATTTATTTATTATCCAACATTTTATTGTATAGCAGCATGATGCAGGTGACAAACACATTTTTGGATAATATAAGTAATAGCCAATCCACTTTTCGATTACAGTGTAACAAACATTGTATTATTTGTAAAATTAAAAAAAACTACATTAATTATTTCTCAATTGAATTTTTATTTATTTACTTTTTTTTGTTTTTCATTTTATGGCACGCAAAACATTTTATACCATACTCTTTTTTTCGCTCAATTTTTCAGGTAGTTATGCATAAACTGACAATATTACATCTTTTCTTTTATATCTCACGTTCTGATAATATTTATTTTTACAAAAATTTAAAATATTCTCTTCTCCAGTTGTATTTTCTATCGCATAAAGTTCTTGCTCTAAAGCAATATGTCTCTGACTATAATTTGAAAATTTTATATGACTACAACATCAAAGCGCTTGAAAAACATTTCCTTTATTTATAGAGATTAAAGACCGGAAAGAGAATCATGCGCATTGTTCAAGTAATAATAGAGCATATTCCTTTTGACGAACTGTCAAGTTTTTGTACAAGACTCAACTGTTATATAATATGCTTATTTTATACGTACGATTACATCAAAATTGTCGCGTATTTTTGGTGATTTATACTTAATATTGTTACATCTCGGTTTGTTATCGATAAAATAAAGTTGTATAAACAAAATTAAACATAAATACGTAATTTTTCAAAAGAAATAAGTTTTAGCATCACAAGTGTAGTGTATAGTATAGTATATAAAGTTAAGAATCAAAACTAACATGACATTTTCATAAAATTAACATATTTGTATAATTGTAAGCTTTAAACTCAATTATAAATTGAAATATTAAACAAAGATTCGTAAAACGTTGAATTGTTACCATTAACTCAAAATAACTCATTTTTGAGCTTCAGACAATTGTCTTAATGAATACTAAACTTTGTAATTTTAAAGGTCACAGGCTACAGTCAACTGGACTTATCTTATCATTGACAATTCCTTTGATTTGCTATAAATCATGCTTATGAAAACATTTTTTCCACTCTACATACATTGAGCATATGATAAAAAATAAATAATAATTATATAGTTATAAGTGTATTGTAGAGAAGTACAAAATAAGACAAAATATTATTTTTTATATTGTAACAAACTCATTGTTAATATAGATCTCTAAATTATTACCTAAAACGTAAAAGCAATCAAAAAGTTTATATTTGTAGTAAAGTTTTCCAATATTTTTCAATTCCAAGTGAACATATACAATTTAAGCAATGAAAATTTTTCGCAAGTCTTTGTTTTTACTTATTACTAATAGATATTTCATGTATAATGTCAACAATAAAGAAAAAAAAAGAAAAAGAAACATTTGCGTATAGCAGCAAAAAAATGTTCTATTAATAACGTTTCCAAGTACACTAACAAATTTATCCTCGTTGTGAAAGGCTAAAATGAATATAGGTATATAAATAGGTTTATTTTCAATAACTGCAAGCGCAAATCTAATGCTATTATTGAAAATAAATGAAACATTTTAAAAATTACAATCACGTAAGTATGAATAAATTGGCGAATAGTCGTTATTATGTACAGAACTCGCGAATGCTTTAGATTCGAGGTCTCGGAAAATTTTGCCCACAACAAGAATTATAACTATAATAAAATTTAGGTTCATTCTGCAGGTTCAAAAGCAATTTGATATAAAGCCTTCTTTAACAATAATATGTACAATGACTTAACTCTGAAACTACATTACTTAATTACTAATTATCGTAACAATTTACCAAAAGATATCTACAGAAAAAATATATATTTATGTACACATAAACGCGACCATACGCGTTCTATCTATCATACGATATTTTACAACAATTTTTGCACTTCTCTTATGTATTAAACAGCAGCTGCAGGCACTTATGAAAAGGTTTGTGACTAAATTACAGTTCCAATTATTTCCATCACAGTAACTTTCAACAAATTTTGAGATTCACAATTGAACTTGAGATTTATCGTTTTTTTAAATAAATTCAACTAATTTTGCAAATAACATTATAAACAATACAAATTATAATAATAGAAAATAATTTGAATCAATACACATTTTCTTTACTGAATGAAACATTTGTTTTTATGAAAATTTATGTTATTGAGTAAACATTGATTCATTATATTAATGTTCTTATTTAGAAAAATTTAAATGGTATGTTATCAACATTATTTGTTGATTAAATACTTACAAATTATAGAATTTATCAAGTTTTGACCAATTTATGAGTGGTTACTTTTTAATCTGTAGATATAAATTTATTTTATTTTTTCCGTTACCATTGTTGTAAAAAAAAAAAGAAACAAACAAATAAACAAAACAAAATAAAAACAAAAGTGCACCATAATAAAGCTCCATATATTTGGAAGAAGTGTAAATGTATGCAGCTTTTATAAATATACTTTGTGAGTATAAATAATTTTTACAAGCATGTTATCAAATAATTCTAAATTAACATTTTTATATGCAAATGATACGAATTTTCACAGTCTTTTTATAACATTCACTTAGAATCTAAACATATCTTGACTATACAACTATTAAACTAGTCACTTTAATCAATATCGCAATTAAACTGCTAAGCATGTTTTTTTAGCAGTTGCTTGTATCAATATATTGAAAAATATTACACTTTCTTCACAATTTATGCAAGTCAGCTTCGAGACTATGCTTTCGTGAATATCAACAAAATAATTAAATACTTTTTTACTAGTATCCGGTGCGCATCAGAGGAAAATACGTAGAATAGTAAGTTACAGTTTATTACTATAATTCACGATTAAACGAATCATTGTTGTAACGTATTATCCAGAAAATTTATTAGAATTACTTTTCTTTTAACACAGAGTTAACATGTTTTTTAATCAATGTATATACCTATTGATTTTAGGATTGAGTGGTTTACCACTTATTTAACCATTTGTTAGTTAAAATTTTACTATAATTTTAATCATTGCTGATCAGAAGGCAGAAGCATTTACGTTTATGTCAATGAACACATCGACGATATTCAAATGAAAAATTTGGATGTAATTTATACAATTAGTAGGATGCTTCATAAATTAGCATTCAACACTCAAAGGTTTATATTGTTAGAACAATTTTGAATCAATTATCGAAGAGCCAATAAGCATCCTTCACTGAGATTCTTAAAAAGAAATTTCGTTCTCTGTTTTCAATACTAATATCAGTCTAATTTTTTTCGTATCAAGAATAAATAGTAATTTTAAAATAGCAAGAACACTTATTGTGTATTATCTGTAATTTTCTAGACAAAATGACACAGAAAAACTTACCTACAAAATCGATTATTCAGTTTAAAAACTGCAATTAAATGATTTTTTTATTGTGCTTTGACAGATTAAATTTTTTTTTGTTTTTTAATTTTAAATGAACAGCTAAATACAAAAATTGTACAGACAGAAGTTTACTGCGTTTATATATTTTTTTCATCAAAACGAGCGTGTTTGGAGACTCAGTTTTTTAGGTAAGTTTTTCATTGAAAAATACAAAATCGTTGAAACATTCTCAGTCGTAAAATTGAATTTGCGCAACATTTTGACGTTGTACTCATCAGCGATAGACATGTTAACTTATAAAAATTTAATAATTGTCAAACTTATAAATGAAAACTCGATGGGTTATAAAATACGTTGATAAATCAATTTGTTTAAAAAGTTGCAGATAGAATCTGCGACCAAATGTGATTGGTCCCATGAAATCGCAGAATCTAGCATTTCTGTATTTAGCTCAACATTCTTAATAAACTACGGAATTCAGTTCTGTACGTCATATCTAATTAACTGTAAGGTTGCAAAGCTTGAATAGTTTTGCCGATTGAATCTTGCGCAAATCAATTACATGAACTATAAGTATTTCCAAATTTTGAATTACAAACAAATAGACGATCTTTTGGTGTCAATAAAAAGATGAAAAGTGAATTATTTTACATAAAAATATCACAATGCATGACTTGCTAAGGACACTACTTTGATGTTCTTTAAGAAATTTCTAATTTTTTTATATGTTAATGGCGTATCACGTTTCACTCCACAAACTCTTAAAAAATTGATATATACATTTTGTGTAAGATCTTTTCTATTTCTATTCTGTAAACATCGTATAAAAACCAAGGAAAGAGTTGTAAAATAATAAAGCAGCAGAACCATTTAATAAAACGGTTAATTGAGCATTGTGGATTCAAAAGTTGTCCGATTTTCGCCCTCAGATGTTAGTATCAATTCTTTGTATCTTGAAGATTGTACAATCTATCTCAAAAAAACAGATGAGTCATCTTACATTGTAAAAGTCAGATTTCTCACCTGTACCGCTGAAACTTTGTATCATAAGTCTTCATAAGTATCTACATCAAATATCACTGTGGAAACAAAGGCTCCTTTACGAAGCTCACACAAATATTAACTATCCCGGTTAGGGTGTTTGGCAAGAAATCTTCGAGGCCAAGGAAGAGGCCACTCATATTGTCGTGGAACAGTGCCACTTACATTTTTTTCAAAGTATCTAAACATAGGAAACCACCATAATCGAGCTAAATAATTATTCGGTCCGTATTGCTAAGGAGAGAAAAAATTTATCATATTAGATACTTTTATTTTTATATTCTCCAAGTTATCTATTTGATTCTTACTTTGAGTTGTGCATTGTTTGCCATAGTGTGATATATATTCCATAATCTGGTAGTAACATAATATGCTATGATAACATCCACAGTATAATGTCCATGAGAAATTAAGACCATAATTACTCCGACAAATGATAATATTCCAGCAAGCCAGTGGACTGGATAACACTTTTTTGGAGAATCTACAACATAAAAATATAAGTCGTTAGTTGTATTACATTTCAAAAGAACACTAAATTCTCATTTGCAACTTACATTCTTTGATTATCAAATAACTAAGTACAAGCACAACTGTATGACCACTGTAGATGTAATCTCCACAATAAGTGTGCTTGCCATTGATAGATAGTCCAAAACCTGAGATTAATTGGAGAACTCGTTTTGTTATAAGAAGAGGACTTGTGCTATTTTCTTTGGGACTACAGTAATAAGTTTTACTGACCACCGGAAGCACAGTGACATACATTGTAATGCTTCTCATCATATACAACAATCCCATTAACAAAAATATTCTTCTCAGTATTATGTATCTGTAAAATAGTTGATAAAAAAATGTTTTCACATTAATTTATTGAATGTTTTTTTTATAAGCAAGCATCTTGAAAGGAACTATAAAAGTTTAATATATCTACAAAATATTTAATTTATTTGTTTATTTTGAAAAGACATTTTTTAAATTTGTGCTCTATTTAATAATGCATATTAACTTGTCTTAAAAGTTCAAATACTATATATTTGCTAAGAATAATGCTTTAGCAGAATTGTTTATGCACACAAAAATTATTTTTATATAAAAAAGTATGTCACTTTACCTGTGTTTGTGAAATATTATAAAAATCATAGCAGAGTTGGACATTATTATAATAAGTATTTCAGATACAGCAAGAGCCCAATCTTGTGCATCAACATTGTCAAGGACTATATCAGGGAGAGGACCATAAATTGTACGATCAGGTACACGTTCGTGAACTATAGCTAAGGAAGTTGTTGTTAGTATGAAATTTGCAATCATAAACAGGAAAGCTGAAAATGTAGAACATAATATGTTTATTAAAAAAATATAAACAAACATTCAAAAAGCTGTTTTTTCAAATTACAACTTTTTAATCTAGAAAACCAAGTATTGTTAACTTACCAAGTAATGTTTTTCCTTGTTCTTTAGGAAAGCGTGGTTCTTCTCTAATTGGAACGGGTATTTCAATTTTAATACTTTCACTGCTTGACCCATTTGGTATACCTGGATGTCGAACATGACTAATGTTACTTATTTTATCATCGACGTCATCTTCATAATAATCTGATGCAGAACCAACTCCACTCCATTTGTCTTTACTTTTTATTGATGTGCATGGAAGTAAAGGTTGCCTCTGATAAACATCACTGGATTGCGCCATGCTACTACTAGGGCCATCAACAGCTGCTTCAACGTCTTTATCGTGCCTGTTTTCTCCCCCGGGCGGTTTATCAAAACTGCCGTAATCACTATGAAGACTTGTAGCTTTAGGATCTAATACCATTCTGAAAGTTAAGAAAATGGTATTTAGAAACTATTTATTTTTTTTACAAAGAAATCAAATTAATATATTTTTATAATCATACAATTTAAAATGTTATTAGCTAAGGTTGTCTGCACCAGAGCAAATAAATTTTTGTTTTCATTCCATCTTTCATAATATACATTATTTTTTCAATAAAAACTACGTTTTACAATGTGTCGCCTGATACATAAATAAATTAATAAATAAACTACATATTTCTTTTCTTACCAAGAGAGTGTCAGCCCTTTGGATCATGGATTTTTCTGAAATTTGGTATAGTGGCTTGTTACATGCCAATTAAAAAACCCTTAAGTTTTAGACCCAAACGTTGCCTTGTTTTTTTTGCCATGGACCCTCCAAGTTTCAAAATTTAGCATTATTTTTTTAATGAATAATGTATTATTATCATGGTTTAGCCTATGCCGGAGGATCCATACCAGAGGATGAAATACCACAACATTATTAATTAATCATTATAATATAAGTACACAATAAAAAAAATTATTTTCCAGGCTTACTCATTGATATTACCAAATATTTCCTACATTTACATGTTTAAATACAGGAAATATGGAAAACTATCAATAAAACTTATGTTTAATTTTATAATATTCATTGATCTAACATTTTGAAGTGCGTACCTTTGGTTTTATAAAAATACTCAATAAGTGAAATTTTTACTTACAAATGGATAAAGACAACTGTAATTGGTTTTAGCACACCAGAAATTACAATATTCTATAGTATTACTATAATTATTATGAAATTTGATGCGCTAAAATCAATTAGTTTTCTTTATCAATTTGTAAGTAAAAATTTGATGTACTTATTGAGTATTTTTGATAAAATCAAAAGGTACACACTTGAAAATGATAAATCAATGAATATTATAATATTAAACATAAGTTTTATTGATAGTTTTCCATATTTCCTGTATTCAAGCATGTAAATATAGGAAATATTTGGTAATATCAGTGGGTAAGCCTGGAAAATAATTTTTTTTATCGTGTACTCATATCATAATGAATAATTAATAACCTGGTATTTCAAGACCCTCTGGCATAGGCTATGCCATGAAAATAATGCATTACTTATTAAAAATAATGCCAAATTTTGAAACTTGAAGGGTCCATAGCTAAAAAACAAGGCAGCGTTAGGACCTAAAACTTAAGGGTTTTTCATTTGGCATGTAACCACTGTACCAAATTTCAGAAAAATCCATGACTTGAAGGGCTGACACTCTCCTTGTTAAATTTATTAGAAAATTTAAAATACTAATCAATATAAAGTAAATCTTGAGAAAATTAAAAAATTATATTTTATAACTTTTGAAGATAAAGTTATTTTATTCAATAAACAACAATAAAAAAAATAGGAAGTTTTTTTACACTTATACTCGATTTTATTACTAGCTTTATACTAATTGTGAGTTATATTGACTTACTATCGTATTATGGACAAATTTGTTAAAACTATGCTATTTCTATAAAAAAACTTTCAAACCAAAATAAATAAATTAAAAGAGAACTAGATAATTAAATTCTGTTATTACTTTAATACTGTCTAATATAAACTAAATAAGATGTAGTATATGCAATTGAATAATTTTATAGCTATATAATAATAACTGTTTAACAAAGAAAATAAATAATATCAAAAAGAAATGTGGTAGTTTAAAAATTGTGAAATACAGGAGTCAGTAAAATAAGTATAAGTATATTGTAAAAAAGAAAATTGCACTAGATAAATATATAGTGAAACTCTACAAGCATGACTCAATAATTTGAAATTTCTAGACAGTAATTTAGTGACTTACATCATGTTTTTAATTAGATTGACAATAAGCTTTTATAGCATTTGTTACTAATGTTTTATTTTTAAAATTAATTTTTTTTTAATCTTTTTTTTCAATTTGAATAAACAATATTTATTATAATTTTCTTAATTTACATTCAAAATTAATTTTCTTTTAAGACAAAATAATAATAGCATTTAATTATCTTATTATTTTTTTAACTTTAAAAATTTTTACTGATAACAAAGCTTGCTAATTGCACCATCAAGTGTCAACAAAGATAAAGAACCTGCTACTACTGATAAAAATATATTTCTAATTGTATAAAAACAACCGTACAATAAAAACATAATAAACATTTTTTTTAAAATGATGCAAATAAATTTTAGTTTTGAATAGGATAGAATTTGTTCACTGAAAATGATAATTTGCCTGTCGGTCATAGAAGATTATAAAAAAGGAGAAGCTGCTGGAACATGCCACTACTTACTCTCCTGTTACAACTTGACTAGCGATAGCATGCTGTGGAAAAAGTTTATGTGTCAGCCATTTAATTATAAATGCAGTATAGAGGATAATCGTTGACATAATGCGCTGTAGCAAAACATTATACGTAGGCATGTTTAAATGCATTTTATTACTTTGAGTTGAAAAACATGCTATGATTCTTTCTTGATAAGACTTTTATATATTTGATTGAAAAGCAAAAAAGTGTCACCGCTGCTGATATCGTCTTTTGGTAGCTTATCAGTAAACAACATACAGCAACAACATAAATTAATAAAATTCACTCTTCAGATACCTCAAAAAAGCACTGAACAAAAGCTTTAGGACACTAGTTGATAAATTTTTAACTTTAATTTTGTTATTAATCAAAGAAGCATTGTAGCAAAAAACGGGGAAAAGGTAAAATTATAAGAAAAACTTGCAGAGCACAGGCAAAGCTTGAAGAACGTCGTGCGGTTACGGAAGCATTACAAATTAACAGTGACTCAAGAGAGTGAAGGAAGCTAGAAGGAGTAGAGAGGGGTGGTGGAGAAAAATAAGGGCAGAAGATGAAACAAGGAAATGGAAGTAAAATAAGGAAAGCAGGTACGAGGTATGAGGCGAGAGGCAAGGTGGTTGTTGCGGTCGTGCATACGAGTAAGCGACTGGCAGGAGTGTGCTGAAGTTGAGGTCCGAAGAGGAGGTAAGCATTAGTGGCGCGTGTTACGTCTATTGCGTAGATACGAGTTTTATCGGCTGCTACGGAGAGGTGGGTAGGAGAGGAGGAGGTGCAACAAAAAGCGCACAGGCGGCAGGCATGTGTATGCACATGAGAATTACGCCGCCGAGGAGCAGTGAGCAGAGCAGGAGCACGAGTATAGTAGCAGCGCAGCAGCACACGCTACACAGAGTCGTGTGCAGAGTGCTCACACGGACACGCACACGCTCGGCTATTAAATAAGCCTCCTCTTTTTCCGTCTCTGTCTTTTGCGTAGGCAAAGAGTCGAGCTATCGCGAGGAGGACGCTTCGTTTACCTCGTAAGTGCAGTGGGCAGCTCGACCTTGCCGGACAATCGCAGCTTTTGCATTTTTATCATTTGCGAGATCTCGTCACCAAGACAAGGAGCACACACTGTCGAAACTGCCGAGAGAGTGAGAGAGGAAAAGCTGAGGAGCACTGTGGAGTGCGGACACGACTGGGTCCTGTCGGCCTGATCCGCCTGATCGTCCACCGAGCAGCTCCAACACACGCGCACACGGCTCTATTCTCTTTCACTTTGTTTCTTTGCTGCTCTTTTGGCCGACGGCCCTACTCCTCGTTAGCTGAGCATTGAAGCAGCTACGAGAGCCGTTGGCTCGCCTCTACTTCGAGAGAATATCTCATGTCTGTTGTTGCTTTCCGCCTGCTGGCTCAGCGTCTACTAGAGCAAGAGAGTGACTTGCCGATGCCGAGGCCAAGAGAGCGAGAGAGAACTAGTAGTGCGTAACTAATGCCGAAGAGAGAGAGAGAGAGAGAGAGAGAGAGAGCGCTCTCAACATGTAACTGTTGTAGTCGTACGACTCTGGGCAGTCCGGGCGCGCGAAGAGGCGAAACTCGCGAGTTGCTGACCAGTGCGAAAAAGAGCAGCGGAGCCCACTGCGGCCACGTGACGATGAGGGCTGCTGTCTCCAAGCTAAGAGGGCATCACACGCTGATCACACATCACACTGCAGGCACACTTAGACAGAAAGAGAGAGTGTGTGGCGGTGGCCGAGGAGAAAGAGCGAGGAGGGGCAGTGGCGGCGCGCACAAAGAGCTGCGGTAGTATAGAGGAGCAACATAACCATGTAGTCTCGGACGCTCCGCTTTTGTCGGCGCTCCCTTACTCGCGGCTTGTTCGCTTTATGCCTTTATTCTTTATTGCTTGCGGCTGCTGCTAACGTGCCTCGTCGTCGTGTGCCATAACGCGAGTCGTGTCCCGCGAGCCGACGCGACCGTCTATACTGATACTCTCCGCGGCGTCCTCCTCCTCCTCTCCCCCCCCCCCGCGGCCGCGATACATTCACAGTACGCGAGCACGCACACACCCACACAAAACGCTTCATTTATAGCTACCTATCTCTCTTTCCTTCCCTTTCTTTCAGTGCCTTATATATCGCTCGAAACGTCTCGTTGATCGTTCGTCCCCGTCCACTCGCTATTCGTTCGTTCGTTCGTCTGTTTGCCTGCACACAGTTATTTTCTTCTTTGCTTCTCTCTCCCCCCCCTCTCTCTCTCTCTCTCTCTCTCTCTCTCCATCTCTTCCCTCCCATTTTCTGTAATGATTCTTTTTCCTCTCGGTCCCGGAAAAATGCAGCTACAGCTGTCGCTGCTGCTAGCCAATCTAGCTAGGCAGATATTGAGCCTTGCCGCAAAAATTATATATTTTAAATAACAGGTGAAAATTATCAATTTTTCAAATCGTTCGAAAAAGATGGCGAAAGGCAGAATCTTGTTGTGCGCTATACTCAAGCAGCGATAGTGTCGATAGAAATGGATTTGAATAAAAAACAAGTAGCTACTTAGGTTGCTGCGTCAGACGATATAGTTGTCGTCGTTGAGAATTTATTATGCAGAAGATAAATGAGATGCAAGAGAGGCAGAGGAAGAACAGGGAGCTGCGGATTTGAGAGCAGCGAAGCTCTCAGCAGCGGCGACGGCGAAATTTTAGAAATCAAACAAAATGCACGCGAGCGTCAAAGTACAGCAAGAGTGGTGAAAAAAGTAAAGCAACATCGGCAGACGTGCGTGCGTTTGCGCTCTAAGTAGAGACAAAAAGGTCAAAAAGCAAGAAGTGCGCAACAGCAGCCGCAACAGCAGCGTAATAGCGGGGCGGCGGTAATTGTCGCGTCAGATCGAGCAATAACACAAGGCCCCTCTGCAATTAGAGTCGAGGAGCGCCGGCTGGGAGAGCCGCGGCTCTCTGCCTCTTATCGCCCGGGACGTGCTGCAGAAACGTTATCAGAAGTGCGCGCGCCGCTGGCGTGTATACGTAAGCGTACAGAGAGGCGGCACTCGGATCTAACAGGCGATAACGTCTGACGATGTCAGGGAGCGCGATATCGTGGGCCGTTCGGTAACTTTGTTCGGCAATCCGTTCCAGCTGATATCGAGCTGAATTTTCAACGATCAAGCTGAAGTCCTCGAGCCGTATTATCAGCTATAGAGCATCCGCTCGGCGTATGTGCGCTTGTTTGTTTGATCCAGGTATAGCAGTTGGCTAGCACGCTGCTACACAACTGCTTTCAGTGCTTTCTCGAAATTGCCTTATTATCAAGCCCTGAGTAAGTATAGTAGTTGTGCAAAGACACCTTTCGGACTCTGACTGCGAGAGCAGACCTGAATAATCGTGTGCTGCACAGGCTACAAAAATAGGCACACGCGTTAGTTTGGCGTCGAGAAAGAGAGAGAGAGAGAGCAAGAGTTGTTGTTAGTGTCTATTGAATGACGAGAGACGAGCAGACGCGCGTTGGCTAGCTCTCTGTACCGGCAGGTATATATGTGAGCAAGAGGCCGAACAGGCCCGTTCGGTGCTGCCGCCCTGCACCACCGACAAGTAGCCGCCATGCGTTCCCTGCGTTGAAGATCGTGCAGAACTCTCTGTCTCTTGCTCTCTTATGCGCGTTTAAGTATCTCGCGGTCTCGCCTTTCATATCTGCTCGATCGAGAAAATCTTAGTTGTTTGTGCGGAAGTCTGGGGCTGCCGAGAGCCAGGCGGCAGCAGCGACTCCCTATCCAAAGCTTTAACGGAGCAATAAAAGAACGATGACGCGTGTCCGAGCTATGTAGCGGCTGGGCCGGGAGAACAGAAAGAAAGAGAGAGAAAGCGGCACACTAGTGTGCGTTAAAAGACGAGCATAGAGAGCTAGACGGTGAACGGAGATGGAAATATACCTCTTTATACGTAAGCAACTGCAAGCAGCTGACGCGGTGACACGATATGCTGAGAAAGAGAGAGAGAAAACTAATAGGTATACGCTCAGACTGTGTTATTGCTTTTGTGTGAGGCTTAAACATGCATATGCGAGCCGGGGAACGAGAGGGAAAGTGGAGTTGTGTGAAAGAAGAAGACGTGAAGCCAAGAGGCAAAAAGCGTAAACATGCAAGCAGTAGTGGAAAGAAGAAGCTCCTCGACATAGACGGAGCGTGCATGAACAGAGAAAGAGAGCTGTTGAGTATTAGGCCACGCAAGAGAGAGAGAGAGAGAGAGAGAGAGAGAGAGAGAGAGAGAGAGTGAGTGAAGGGACTAACCAAAAAATTGTGCGTGCGCTTGGGATTGGCAAGGAGAAAGATGGTGTGTTGTCGAGTTGGTGCTGCTGCTGGTATTACTGCCTTCTGTTAGCTATAATAATATACTGCAGTGGAGTTAGAGCTGGCGCAGGCGTGTGTTAAGGGAACTTTACTACGTGGTGATAACTGAGGAGGAGGTGTCTTGGCGGGGCCAGCTCGACTTTCTCCAGACTCGGCCTCCTCTGGTCCTCCGCGCTCATTGCACATGTAACGCCAGACGCGAGTACGCGACTATTCAGCGCTATCCGGCTGATTAGTGCGACGCAGATCACAACACTCGTTCAATTCCCGGCGTACATGTACTCTCGCGCCAACGAGAAAGCCTGCTGCTGCGACGGCAGCGGCGGCGATGCTGCCTTCAGAGAAAACGCGAGCCGGTCGGCGAGAGTCACGCGCGCGCGACGGCGGCAACGGCTTCACTAAATCATCTGCTGCTTACTGCCTGCCGGCGGCCAGCCCTGCCCGCGCCGCGCCTCCCGACTCCCGCTCTCTGCTGCTGCTGCTGCTGTTGCAGTAGTCTTCTGTACCCTATTACTGTTGCTGCTGCTGCGAGAGCAGCAGCGCCGACACGAATATAGTCGCCCCTCTCCGCACCTTCACCGTAACGTGCTCAACTCGTCTGTCTGGCTGAGTGTGTATGCGTGTGTGCGTGTCTGTATGATGGCACACATATACATGTCTGATAATATCTCGAACTTATACTACGCTACGGAGGAAATTTTCGTATCGATGATACACAAATTATCTTTAACTTTATTCGAATACTGTACAGCAACGAGATCAAATTCGCCTACTGTGTAAATATCTAACGTACGCGATAAGTAGCGATAAATTGAAGGTATTCTCAGTTAAGCTAGTCGCGAGCGCCACGACGTAATTGCACGTTTTTCATCAAGTGCGCGACGACATTCAAGAATAGTTTATGCCACGCCTCAAACGTTTCCTATGTCATAGACTATAAATTTTAAGCTAGAGAGCATCTAACGCACTCTGCTTGCTTGCAAATGCGAGCTACATTTTTTATTATACTAGAGAAATTTTGGAATAATTTTCAAGTACCAATTAACGTTAAACATCATTAAGAAATACATTTTATGCTTTGTCAATTTAAAAAAAGTCTATGTGAAAAACACACAAGTACCAAAAAAAAAAACAATTCTTTAAATTTGACAGTAAATTATGTGTAAATTGTTCGTAAAACCGTTTGTCCAAATAAAATGTATTTTTTAATTGATGCAACATTATAGACTGAGAGAAGCGATATAGCAAAAGTTATTATAGCTAGTGTAAAGATTACTACATTTTATAGTTATTACGGGACAGTCTAGTATTATGAGGAAATATCCTTTCGTTTGAAATACTCGAATGAAGATGTGGATGCTAAAAATTGTTAATCTTTAGGAAAAGTAAGTTTGGAGTGCAGTAAGCGAAGTGAGCTTTACGAGTTTAACGATTTGTGCCAACGACACGCGTACAATGTCGCGAGGATTGCAACCACTACGTCTAGATGTTGGTTCAAATTCCGTGGTACAGCATGTAAGTACTACCGAGCTGCTGCCACATGCACGCCAGCGTTTCTGTTGACAGATTTGTTTGCTGCATTTGTAATCAAGCAGCAGCAGTAGTTTCGTAGTAAACGCACTTGATGTAAGAAAGAACAAAATTTTTCTGGGAGAGCTACCGTATTGTCTGGTCTTAAGCAGGCCGGAAGGCTAACCAATGCCTGATAGGACTCCTCGCGAAAGAAAGACGCGAGAGCGAGGAGTCAGGGGGCGAGAGGGCGCGCCGCCATGCTGGCTGCTCTCTCGGTCTATTATCTCGACCGGCCGAGGGAGGACGCAAGCACCGGACAGCGGTCAGCAGCAGCAGCAGCAGCAGCAGCAGTCGCTCGTTCCGTGCGTGCACTCGCAGCGCAGGCAGGCCTGTTATACTTCGGCGCGGCGAGTGCATGTACACCGGCGAGTAGACGAGGCCGGCGGTTACTCGAAAATCAAAGACGCGCACCGCGTAACAGGCGCGAGTCGACGAGAGAGACGCGACCGAGATTTTCCGAGCTCACCTCCCCTCCCACTCGAGCCGCAGCTCTCGGCTTGCTCTCCTTGTGCGCACAGCGCTTTTCTGGAGCGCTTCTCCCGCATATCTGCCCGCAGGCCTTCGAGCTTACGCACCTAACGCGCCGAGGCCTATTGCTTCGGGCTTTTCAAATTGCCACCTTTAGTCATTCTCGGCATCCCATTAGGATTCCATTGGTAGCCGCTTACTTTTGCTCACTTTGTTTTTTCATCTCGATAATCGCTCGGAGAGCACGGCTGTATGTATACTAGTCCGCAGGGGCAATCAACAAAATGAACGTCCGTCGAATGATCTACGGCTGCTTGAAATTTTGTTAATTAGCCGCCTGAATCACGTAAACTATAATATACTCTCCTGCATGCCTTTGCCCCCCCCCCGTTCGCTCTTCCGCGCCATCCCAGCCCGCTACCCCTCCATCTCCTCGACGATCCTCAATTAGCCTACATCCTACATCTCTCTCGGTATAGCATTCCGGCCTCTATTCCACACGCCGATCCATTTTATTTTGGATAATCTACGTACGGTATGCGCACGGTTAAAGAGTACACCGGACCGTATTCTTTTATATCTAGAGCTTGTTTAAACTATAGCCAATCGGTGAACTTGCAACGCGTTACCTCGCTTGTATAGATTGTTTGAACAAAATCATTCGAAATATTTTTATAGTTTGCCGAGACACCAAAGTGCCGAGCTTTGAGAAAAATCGATTCATTGATTTTCGTTACTGCATTACACGCTTGCATTGAAGCCAGTAATGTTTTTCTTTTCTACTTCCAAGCGGCAGATTAACATTATGAGTTTTACGTTCGTCTCGAAAGCCTTATTAGATTATATATCTATCAACATACAATTTGAAAGTTGCATTATTCCGACTCGTTATTTTCGTAGTACGTACCTCATCTGAGAATGTAAAAGAATGTTTAAAAAAAGATGCGCAATACAAAATCCAGTACTACACAGAACAAAATGTACTTTATTAATATCTCTCTTTTTTACCGCTTATATAATTGTAGAAACGATAATGTCAGTTTCTACATGATAAACGTTTTTCTCAAATTCCACAAAGTATTTATCTTTGTAACATTAGGTTCAGACTATAGGAAGTTGAAGGGAGGAAACTGAAAGAATACATTTTTATGCAAAATCAATAAATCGTTAATATTTAAAATAACTCGCGCAGGTGTATTGATAGAGGATAGCCTAGGCGACGTGTGTGTGTGTGTATATATACATATAAACACAGAGCCAACGCACACACACACACACACACGCAGAGTACACTTTGCATACATTACTCATCAGGCTCAAAGAAACTGCATTAACCGTTGGCTTATTGAAAATAATGACGAAACAAAAAAATAACGTTGGCTCAGAGCTTTTTCTACGAAAAAAAATCAAATACAATACAGCCAGAGATTACAGCGGCAAGAGAGGGAGAAACGAGCCGGAGGATGAAAGAAAAAAAAGCGACGTTTGTGTCTTGAAACAACAATGGAAAGTCAAAATAGAGATAAGAGAGCAGGAGCCGGCGCACGTGAAAGCTCGAAGCGACGCGTGTAGCCGAACGACTATACTGCACTTTCCCACGCAGCGCGCAGTCTGGCGCACTATAAGAGAGGGAGAAAGAGTGCCGCCAGACGGAAATGAGATTAGTATACATACGTAAGCTCATCGAATTTCCAAAGAGTCTTTGGTGAGTCATGCGGGAGGTGAACGACGTCGCCGCGGCGTTCAAACGTACAATGAGCTTAGGCGTATAAGCGTGAAACTCGGTCTCACGTAGAGGTACATGCAGGTAGTCGCGTGCCCAGGCAGAGAGCCGCCGAGCGTGACGAAAGCATCAAGGATAAGCACGAGATGGAATGTTAAAGCGGCCCGTCTGCCGCTGGTTTTACCGAATTCAACTTTGAGGGGCGTAGGAGTAGGAAGGCCAGAGCAGGGATAGGCGACGGGGATAGGCCGACTCACCTTGCGCAGTAGCTGTTGGCAGTGTCAAAGTAACGCAGGAATGCACGTAATGGGCGCATGTAACCGCACTCTCCTGCTCCCCGGCGGCGGCCCGCAGCAGCCTGCTGCCTCCTCTCCCGCTCGCTAGCGCTCGAGAACTCGCTCGCACGGCAAGCCGCAGAACAGTACAATCAGACGAGCGAGCGAGATAGCCACTGTCCAATCCCAATCTACGTATACGCTCTCTCTCTCTCTCTCTCTCTCTCTCTCTCTCTCTCTCTCTCTCTCTCTCTCTCTCTCTCTGTGTACGCGCGTATAACGAATCTAAAGCTCTGGCTTCTGTGCGAGTACGGTACAGGCAACAGACTGTTTGTATACTCTCTACTCGGCGCTTATGTTGGTCTTTCGAGGGAAGCCCGTCGCGCACTGAACGCTCTACGGTATCTCTGCTCGTCCGTCTACGGACTAAAAGAGACAGACAGTGTGCTCTCGCTGTACGTGAGCGAGAAAGAGAGAGAGAGAGAGAGAGAGAGAGAGAGGAAGGTAGAATATTATAGTAGGATAGCGCGGCGCGGCCGGCGTCAACGCGCGCCGTCGTCCATCGCGCATGCATGCGCCCGAAACTTTAGTATGTGTGTCTGGCCGCTCGACACACACGCGTAAAAAGCAGGGAAAGACTGAGAGAGAAGCTTTCGCGCAGGCACTCATACTGAGCTCCTGGTATATGTACGTGTATACGTTACAGCTGCACCAGCAACGCGATTATGCCGTGTGCCCCAACGTCAACATTGCCAGCCCGATAACGCTCACACGCGTCCAGCTGTACACGCCTTTCTAAATCTCGCTACACAAACGCTAAATCTCGTATACATATTCAGGATATGTGCCTGTTTACTTTGGCCTACAGAACGTACAGCTAGAAGAGAGAAAGAGCGAGATTATGAGCTGGTTCATGCGGCCCGCCAAATGCCAATGCGTGGCGTGCTTACAGGCCTACTGATCCCCGACTGACGCTCTCTCTCTCTCTCTCTCTCTCTCTCTCTCATACCTGACTACTTGACCAAAAGCGCAAGCGATCGAGTCGTTTACCTCCTTATTTAACTCTCCCACCTGCGCTAACGATCCGCCCTATCTCCAAGCGTACGCGCAAAAAAAATTTTACCATTTCAAACGCCACGCATGCTATGTATGCTTAAAACAGTTTCTCCAAGGTTTGCGCCGTAACAGTGCAACTATTGAGAAAGAGTAGATCGTAAGATCGTCTATTCGACATGCGCTTCGTCTAGAAAGGGTAAAAACTTTTGCTCCGTCAATACACACACACACGCACACAGTCTATATTAAATCGATCGCTGTTCCTCCGTTCTACCTATCTCGTTCTCTTATCGCACTAACTCGTTGCCCCCCCCCCCGTCTATTTGTGCGTTTGTATACAACCGACTAAAGTAGTTAATTCTACTTGGGAAGTGGAGACGATGCGCGTGATGTGCGTGTACTTTAAACTTGTAGTAAGCTGTGTAAATCGCTGAAAAGCCAAGGTGTCGAGCGTTGTGGGGCGCTGATAATGAAAGATGTTGACTTATCGCTCTTATCGACCTTGCGTCGAGGCGTCAAACAAAGCTTTCGAGAAAAATTCTTTTACGTCAATGTACAACAAGCCCAATGTTATTTGCACCTGAAAAATCATTAGCGTCCACGATGTGTACGGCAGCTCAGGATTAGCACTTGGCTCCAACGAGCACGTTACGCAACTTTTCGACACGAGTATTTTCGATTTTACCGCTAGTCGAGAGATTAGACATCGGCAACTGATAAAACTTAGTACATACTTCATTAGCTGCCCGATTGTAAGATTTTTTTCTTCAAGAGCTCTTGTCATTTTCTTCTCTTTCGAGAAATTAAACTTTTACGCCTATCGTCAATAAAACCATCCCGATACATTTATTTTTATTTCATGGCTGCGGTTGATATTTTCCTCAGCGTGACCATTATCACACTATACTTACAAATGATGCAACGAGCTGTCTATAAATAAAAGAAAATAAAAGAAAAAAAGCAATTTCTCTTGGAATAATTTATTTTATTTTTATTACACGAGCTGCCTTGCAAGCTTTAATAAAACATCATTGATTTTCTTTTTTTTTAAATGCGGTACTCAATAGAAACCTTGTTTACATTAACGCGGCGTGTACTTAATCCATAATAAATAAAAGCCCGCGGGAGGGAACAAAATTCTCTACACTATCTCATATTATTCTTTGGGTCGTATTTAATGAATATCCAAATTTCCTTGAAATAGAATTAGTCAATTTCAACAGAATTGATATAAATTATTAAAACTTTATATTACAAGTGTACCATATTGGAAGAAAGAACTTCAATTTTAAAATGTTTGAATTGCTTGTTACAAATATGTAAATAAATAAAATTGTGTGAAAGTAGCATTTGCAATAATAACTTTTATTAACAATCCAAGGCTGTACAATTATATTGTTAAAGCAGGTCATCGTCAAGTTTTTTTAATGTAATATTAGTACATGAAATGTACACACCAGTTTTTCACGAGAAGGCAATAAGCATTTAGTTAACTTATAAGATCAAAGGACTTTCCATACTTAAAAAAGAAAAGTTAAGTAGCGTCAGTAAGAACGAAATAAATCAATATTTCATAAAGAAGGAACCTTATGTTCGTCAGTCACTATTATTAATTATCGATATATCCACTTATTTTATAGGCAATAAAGTGTGGTACTATATGTTATTCAAAGTTTAAACTGTAGACAATCTTCTTTTTATATAATATACTAACTCATGTAATAATTGTATTTAGATATCAAAACTAATTTAACGTGACTGAATCATTATTATCACTATTACTTATTAAAATGAATAAGCTACAAGAATTTGTCTTAAGTGTATCATAGCCTTGCCAATTTTATATATATATATATATATATAAAATCCATGGTACACCTATTGTACATATACACTGAGAAAAATCGCTCAGTAAAAATTATTTTAATTCTAGCAAAAATTACTATAATTTGTAGGAAAGTTGATACTCGGAACTGAATTGAATAACATATTTTATGGGAAATGAAACGAAAAATAATTTATGATTTACTAAGGAAGTTCATTATTCACATACATTTATTTTTTTGTCAATTATTTACTAGGATTTTCATTTATGGACTCCCTGGTAGGAATCGCATATAGTTTCTACCTATAAAATCGATAGTTTTTGTAAAACGGGCGTAACTGCTAGCCATTTACTACATTTTATGGTTTAAGTTTTGAATCGGCCTTATATAGGTAGATTATAGGTAGCGTTTTGATTATTGGAAAAAAAGTATTAACGCTTGCTATTGTATGGTATTTTCTAGTTTTCAATTAAAATAAAACATAAGTAGTTATAATAACGATAAAATAGCTATATTTTACCGATAAAACGTAAATATAATTCGTCTACATTTTATACCGATAAACTATTTTCATGGCTATAAAAGATAGTCAGACTCCTACCAGGGCTATCTCTATAATAAATAGTTTTTATGACTAATCGCATACGTGAAAAAAGTGATTTCAAAAGTCTCACTGTACGTGTTGATTATTAATTTCTAATAGACATTGCAATTATTTGATTTTGTGTTGAATATTCGTAAAATAAAACTTATGTTGCATTACGTAGCAACGTAAAGTTAAAGAGAGAATTTTTGTAATCTCGTAAGAGTACGGCGGCAGTGGTCAGAATTCATTGATAAACCTGTTGAATTATACAATCTTAAAATTTCGGTTAAAAATTTGGACAAGTAAAAAAACCGTACTATCCCTGATTGAAATCTGACTATATTTTTTAGCCATGAAATTAGTTTACAGGTATAATTAATAAACAATTCATATTTTACTTTTAAACGGTAAAATAAAGTATTTTATTGGTATTATAACTAATATTTTTTAATTGTAATTGAAAACTAGAAAATACCTGTAAAATGGTAAGTGGCAACATGATTAATGTATAACAGAAAATAGACATTAATGAAAATTACATTCCAATAATATGAGTATTTTTGTAAAATGTACAATAAAATTATTTTTGCAAAAATTATAAGGCTACCTGTTATCTTCCTATAAAATACCGATTTTTAACGTAAACCATCAAATCGAAGAAAAATGTGCTAATAAGAGTTTCACTTATCGTCGCCCCGAGCGAAAAAGCAGTTTGTTCAAATGACTCTCGAAAAAGTGCTACTGTTCAAACTGCCGCGAATAAGCATTCCTATTCAAGGGTTTGCCGCGAACAACTGTTACAATTCAATTTCCCAGCGAAGAAACGCTCTATTCGGAATCTAGCCGCGAAGAAACGGTCTATTCGCATCTCGCCGCGAAGAAACATTCTATTCGGATCAAATGTAAAAGAAATTACACAAGCAATGCCAGGAGTTATTAAAATTAAATACAATTACAATAATAAAGGGATAATCCTTCTTATGAAAACCCATGGATCACGTGATGAAGCCTTTTTATTCGTGACGTGATTGGCTTGCCGTGATCACGTGGTTAGCTTACAGCGGGTATT
>JAPYYQ010001940.1:0-43311 GCA_030522585.1 Anagyrus pseudococci | reverse complement strand
GGGGGGGGGGGGGGGGGGGGGGGGGGGGGGGGGGGAGGGGGAGGGAGGGAGGGGGGGGGGGGGGGGGGGGGGAGGGGGGGAGAGAGAGAGAGAGAGAGAGAGAGAGAGAGAGAGAGAGAGAGAGTAAATGGGATGAGGAGGAGGTGAGGGGAGCCGGGTGGCAAAGGGGAAAGATTGAGCGACGACGCGCTGAAATGTTTGCGGAAGTTTCAGGCGGTAACGGGGAAGGGGAGTGAGAGGGGGTGGATCGAGCGTAATCGAGGTTTTGATTAATTACGTGCTGTGCAGAGCGGATTTCATTAGCGTCTTATGATTAAGAAAGTAGCTGTTTAGTCGATAAGTCAGGATAAGCAGTTTTCCTTTTTGCTTTTTGTTTCGCACAAAGCTATTGGGGTGGGGGAAACCTTAATTAATTCCGGGTGAAAAATCATACGCACATTAGCCCCGATTGAGTGGCAAAAATGGATTCTAGAAAGTTAGCGTTTAAATTTTTATCAAGTCGGCTCAGTTTTCCGGGGCTTGATCAGTAATAGAAGGTGTGTGTAAATCGATCCTCCACGCGTTGCATAAATGCCCGGTGGTCATTAATATGGAAACGATCGAGGGTAAAGCGATCGCTGGGTGGGGGGGAGGACACGCAAGCAAGGGCTTCAGGCACGTGTCACGAAAATGACGTATATCGCGCGGTTCGAGGTCGGAAAGCCGCGAGTCAGCTTGATGCAAGCAAAACTAAACAGTAACACGTAAAGTCACGAAAGAGAGGAAGAGAGAGATCGATTCGCGGGTCAACGATGTAGGAGCGTAACTAATTTCTCGTTCCTTTGTATTTCGCGAGCACTTCCTATAGAAGGCCGCGGAGTCTACTACACGGGGGAGATGATTAAGAAAAAGGCTGGCCGGGTGACTCGGCGGCCCGCGCGAGACGGCTGTATAAATTTAACGCCGATTTGATGTAAGTTTAACGGCGCCGCTCCCTCGTAATGACTAGCTGCATTAAGGCGGAAGTATATAGCTACGGCCCAATGGGAAAGAAGGGTACAACCTCCACAGCCCGAAGATGCTTTTTACGCGTCTATTTTCCTTTGTCTCCGCACTTTCTGCGAGACTCATCGAACATGAATAATTTGCTTTCGAGCCACGCTTCCCATCTCCCTGAATGCGGGAAAAAATAATTTACGAGCCGCTCGATTACTCGACAAATTTATTGTGTTTAATGAAAAGATATTTAGCGCCGGCGCGAATGAAAACCTCGATACATCCGATAGGTATATCTGTACGTTATATTTTGTTAACGGAGCTTACTTGGCACTATGCAAATAAAGCATCTTTCTTTGGCTGTCTTACATATTAGTTTCCATCCCTTGCCGGCGAATGACGGCTTATTCGCCAGCCGATCAAGATTAATAGGCGGGAAACATTATAATAAATGCGACGCCTCGGTTTTATCATCATCCCTCGGTCCCTGCGTCTAAGGGGGGAGCTCCGATAACGCAGAATAACCTTTATCTCGTGCTGCTGGCGCGCGAGCAACGAAAAATAATATTTCACTTAAAAACCAGAGATAACAATGAAAGCCCGAGCGCTAATGACGCTCCATTACGCCGTTACGACGTAGTGATTTCAGCTGAATCAGAGTGACTCGCTGAGACTCGGCGGTAGGGGAGCGAGCTTTGTCCTCTCTCCTTTTTTTTCCTAAACATCTCAAACTACGAGAGAGCGAGGGGTTGGGAGGCAGAAAGCTTGAGCTTTCGGGTAACGTCAGGGTGGGAGAGAGAGACACTCGGCCGATCATCGATCACGACGTCGCCGCCGCGAGGAACAAACAAGCGGCTGCCACAAGATTCAGTGCTACCAACGACCCCGCCTTGACGCCTATGTATACGCGTGGGCTTTTTGTTGCCGCACGCGCGAGATTGCTCTCACCCTCCCCGCTTGGTTGTTCTTTTTTTCTCTCTCTCTTTCTTTCTTGACCATCTTCCCGCCAAATTTATTTGTCGACGCTGCGATGCGGGTGCGTCGCGGCGCAAATAAGCCCCTGAGCGATAGCTGGTAAAAAAGAAGGTCTGAAGGGCGTAAATATTTATGAGTTTTTGGGGGAGATTGCAAATTTGGCGTTTAGAAAGTCAATTGCCGGGATGATTAATTTCTTATGCTTGAGCGATCGTCTGGACGTATTTCATTTTGTACCAGATATGTTACCATTTCGAAATAGTCTAGCATAAAAAAGCTTCGATGGTCGCACTTACCGTTATGGACGAGAAGAGTCGAGTCGCGGGCGAGGTTGGTGAGTTCGCTGTCGGTGAGGGTCTCGTCGGAGGCGTTGCCGGACGTCGGGGTATCGCTAAGTCCTGCGCCACTGCCCGGCACGTGGTAGAGCGGGTGCTGCTGTTGCTGGTACGAGCGCTGCTTGTGCTGACTCGAGCCGTAAGGGTTAGTGATGGCAGGATGGCTACCGGGCGGGTAGCCACCGCCACGGCTACCAGCACCTCCACCACCGACCGATCGGTGGCTCGGAGGTGCGTTGCTACTCGTCTCCTCGCCCTCGCTACCGCTCAGGCTGTAGGCCGGGTAAAGGCGTCCCTTCCCTGGAAAGAACGTAGGAAACATTTAGTATATTCTATATGCGTTATATATTTTATTTAGAATATTGACTTATTTTAATATTTATAAATTTGTTAAAAAAAAAGAGCGCTAGTTGAGTTAAAACGCTTCATATATTTCATTTGATACTTTGTTTCAATTTTATTACAATTTTAAAATTGCAAATGTAGTAAATTTCAACCTTTTTTATATTCACGTACATTTTACGCAACGTCATCTCATTTTTTTCCTTTTACAACAGTATTGTCATTTTCTTGACTGCATGTTAAATTGTTTTCAGGAGTTTCTACCTTTCAGGATGACGTTACATAATGCAATGGAAACTCCTGGCTCTTGCTATAAAAACAAAACTGCGCCACCAAGATAAAAAAGAGGTTCGTTTCAAAATTACAAACTCGGAAACGAGAATCATTTTTGCAAGTCCAATGATACAATAAAGTTGAATAAAAAATTTCAGGTGAACGTCGCTTTTTTAAAAAGGTGTAAAACTTTATTGAAAATTTTTTCGCGTCGTAAAATTTTCAATGAAGAAAAAAAGGCTCGTCGTCCTCCATTAAATCATCCACAAGCAATAAATTATCGTATAGAAAATAGAAAGTTGAGAAAATTTTCAAGCCCATGATGCACAGGTCTTCATCTCTCATCCATCCTCAAATCCCATATAATCATCCTCGAACTTCATCCTCCCTATTGCGCTTAATCAAACAGCGATAAAATCACCTCGCACATGAGAGAAGAGTAGGACGTTTAAAAAGCTAATTGAATGTTGCACGTGCGAAATCCATCCACCTACGCAGGGCTCCTGAAAAAAAGCCCCGGAAGGTGAAAGCCTCGACTCTATGTGGCGCGGAGTCATAAGTCTCGAAGTTCTCTAAGCTGTGCTTTCCGCAGGGCCCCCATAACGCGCCAGGGCGTCAATCAGCCTCATGCAGGCTCGCGATAAATCGAGCCCGCGTACACCGGGCCTGTAATAATCGAACTGGCGCAAATGGCGAGCACCGATGGGAAACGAACGGGTTAGCTTCTTATCTCGCGAGCAGGCTATGTTCAACCTTGTAGTTCCGCGCCTGTTGGACGATACTCCGCACGAGCGTTTTGACGTCCGTCAAGTACATATCGGAAAATGCACGTTGTAAAGTTGTTCACGAATCTATACGTAAAAAAGGGGAAAGAAATCTAAAGGAGATTCCTGAATGAATTGACGACTAAGGAGTTCGCGGACTTCTTAAAGTTTGATAAAGAAAAATAAGAACGTAAAGCGAGAACTGTAGCTTTAACATTGTTATTCTGAATCAGCAAGGCTAACAATGTCTCTGTCGGCATCGAATTATACAGGAGCTGCTAGAGTCGAGCGTGCATCGATTCGGGTTGCCCACGCGAGAGCGCGAGTCTAACTGCGGCCTATTACCCTCTCACGATGCAACTGCCGGGGCTTTAGCGGAAAATCGATCTCGAATGCTCTCCGCTTTCTCGCGCGCGTCTACTCGTCTCGGGTTGCGGGTCACTGGGTGAGCTTTACGGCCCGTTTCTGCTGGCCGCTTATTTTCCTTTGTTTAGCGAATTCATTTCTACGAGTCCAGGTCGTAAGATGCACGCAACGCTTTTTTGTGTAACAAGTTAAGACTAGAGCTTTGCAACTGTTGGATATGTGATAGTATTAATTCATTGGAACTTGTTAAGGTTTTTTGCTTTTTAATGGGAAATGTCTAATTTGAATAAAAGATACAAGCGAGAAATGGATTATTTGTTCAAATATGTTTTACCATTTTTATAGAAGATTATGGAGTATCCTACGAGTTAATAACGCTTTTTGTGTTTGACAATGAATAGTCAATAGTTACGATGTATAAATTCATAAGGAATTGTCGTATACCTCTGACGACTCAAATAACAGATTAGGAGCTTACGATTAAAGCTTACATCATGATTACGTATCCCTAGAGACTTTTTCTATACAAGTCACGATCGACTTTGTCAGTAAACAAATTTGCATCATGATCCTTTTAAAAAGCAATGAGAAAAAGATCTCTTTATAAACTCAGTAAACCATTAGTATTATTCATTTTGATCCAGACCTTACATATGAATGATCTTTTGAAATAATCTTTCAATTTCCCCACTAAACCATTTTGCTTTTTTACATGACCCATAATAATTTTCATAACAATAAATCCAATATTAAGATTCTCATTATTACTGCAGTATAACAATGTACTGTTTACTCGAGTTTTCCAGTAATAACAACATTCCATTCATCTATTTCTACAGTCATGCCATTGTTGTACTAATTATTCAATGGAATAATCAAACAATTTAGGATCATCTGTTTTAAAATTCCACATTGTAAACGAACTACGTACTGTTATAACCGAAACTCCCTTGAAAAATATGACCGATCGGATGCGGGAGCACAATACTCCCCTATTGTAATCCGATAATGTATTCCGAATGTGTGAAACTCGAAGCGAGCAGCAGTGGGGGAGAAAGTGAGGATCCACTCTCGATTGTTCCGTGAAAGTGAGAGAAGAAAGAGAAGAAGAAGAAGAAGGGAAAAGAGCGTACACCCGAGTGCCTCAGCGGGGAAGAAAAAGGCCCCTCGGCGTTCCTCTAGCGTAGACGAGCCTTTCCTCTTTCTCGCCTTTTCTCCTTTTTTTTTTACCGCGGCCTAAGATAACAGTCTCATTTTCAATAAGATTCGGAGGGGTGTTGGGTCAATATAGACGTGCGCCGCGCGCGTAGCCCTTTTTTTAAAACTCGGCCTATGAATGAATTACGCTGGGGGGTTTTCCTTCTTTACACACAATAGAGAGAGGCCCGAGGGCCACTCTTTTCTCATTCTTTTCACTTTCTCCGATAGTGGTTTCTGTAACGCTCGAATAATATTTGCATAACATTGCCAGTGAGTTTTAAGCTTTTAAGCATAAGGTATAGAGGTACGCGCGTGTGTATCTAGCTATCCTGGATAACAAAAGGGGGAGATATGATTAAATGAAACTGGCTGGAGTCTTTTTCAAAAATGGCTTTTAAATGAATTTTCATAGGAGCACGCGAGTGATGTGAGTGACCTTTGCTCACGCTGTAATGGTAATTTATATTTATGACGGTAGAAATTGTGTTTATTTATGTGACTTTGGACGAGAATATTGTTTAAATTTTGTACGTATAATGTTACGGACTAAAGCGTTAAGAAAATTACGGCGCGACCACGAATTTAATTTGTTCGCGCGTGCAATATTATTTTACGAGAATAAATATCAAATTTAGTGCGTTGTTTTTGTATCTGCAACGCGAGAGACATTGATTCAATCTTGCAAAATGTAATGCCGAGGTAAAAAGTAAAGCAATGAATCGTAATTGAAAAAGTAATATCTGACGTTACGTAATTTTGAGCTTTAGAGTAGTTTCGTAAACATCTTGTAAAAATAACAATAATAATAAAAAGTAATAATCTATCGATCGTTTTGAAGAAAATCTGATATAGCCGTTGCATAAGCTTTGTAATACGTGACAAGAGAGTTGACACAATCGCCGCCCGGTAGAAGTTTGCGAAGCCGCAGCTTATCTTGGAAGATTAAACACGAGCCAACTTTGACTTTGCGAACTTTTCGAATTGTTACAGAAAAATCTCGGTACCTTTAATTGACTCAACTTTCGCAATTTAATGATCGAGATTGTGTCGATTAACTCCAATTCCCGGCGTCAAGGTGGAAAAACAGCAAGCAAACAATTGATTCTCTTTCCTCCCTCGCGGAAAATCAAAATTTAATTTTCCCCAGGTAAAAAAGAAACAAATCGAGTTGCCCGCCTCTTTAGGTCTAAAGAAAATCCAATGGGAGAGCTCATATGCCCGTGTGTGCACACATGGTGGCCATAATTTTCACGAGTGTGCTAGGGAGCAAAAAAAAAGAAAAGGGAACAAGAGTAGAAGGAGGAGGAGTGGAAGAGGAGGCATGAGGTCGTGTAACCCAATTAGAAAATCACTAAACTCGTTAAGCGTTAAAACCCCCTTCCCGCTTGCGTGAGTTTGCTTAGCTCGCGAGGTAGCGTTTAGAGGCCGAGGACGGACGTGTAAGCACACAGAAAAGATGGAGGAAAGTTGTGGATGGGGTGAGGGGGAGGAGAGGACGGGTTCTCGGACGGAGGGGCCGAGGATTTAATTCGGTTAGCGCGCGAGCGCGTGCGCCTCCTCCATTAACCGGTACGCACACCCAGGATCAAACCCAATTACAATGCGCGAGGGTGTGCCTCTGTGTTTGTGTCTGGACTCCTTTTTTTTCTCTTTCTCTCGGATCCTGCTCTTTTGCATCTTGCCTTCCGATCGGAAAATCAAATTCGAAGTGGCTTTGTACGGAGGCTTAAAATAAATTATGCTATTTTGATCGAAACACTCATTAAAATACTGGGAAAATATTTGACTTTTCGTTTTTAAGCGTAAGAACAACAGTTTTGAGTAAATAAGTCAAGGATATCAACTTTCCAGGAACGAGATCAATTAAACGATCCGGATTTACCCGTATTTTCTCCGAACACAGAGCGCTTAAAAACCTATTTATCAAAAACATTATTTTTGAATGCTGGAGCAAGCAAAGACGGCACTTTCCGTCCTCCGCATCTTAACGTCGCCGTCGACTAATTTTCCGAGGAGCACTAATAGATATCCGTCGCTGCAATTTGCTTTCAAAATATTTTAGGATAGCGTGTCACACTTGCCTCCCGGCGCAGCGGGGAGGAAAGAAGGCACACAGCAGTTAAAGTCTTCGGAGGGGGTTTCACGTATCGGGTGAAAACTCGTGCTTAATGACTCCGGAAGCCGGCCGAATATTTTCGTTGGCACGAAGAAAAGGAAAAAGAGAGAGAGACGTGTATGCCCACGTGTCGCGCCGTCACGGCTCTCGAGACTCGTATGTATACGTGTAGCGAGAGAAACCGAAAGCCCGTGACTCTCAAATTACGACGAAAATCGTCGCTAATGGGTGATCGAGCATGCCGGAGGCTGGAGCAGCAGCAGAGTCGGGGACGACGCGTGATCGACTCATCTCGGTTGGGATCGATAGGCCCCCTCGATATATCCAACCGATCGTCCTCGCTCGTTTTTCCAATGCGCTCTTGAGAGAGTCAACGGTGTCTCTCGGTGCTGCTGGCCCCCGCATACCTGGACTGACGCCGGCGAGTGACGAGACTCTCTCTCTCTCTCGAGCTATCGGCAAACAACTCACGCGCCGGCGACCCGAGAGCTGTCCCCCGCTCTACCCCTTCGCAGCCCCCGTCGAAGTAGCCGCTTTGGAAAATCTCGCGCCGGCATCTGCATAACTCGTCGGGCCGTCGTCAAACGGGAGGACAGCCAGCGGCCGGGAGCTGCGAACCGGTTGCCCCTGCCTCCCCTCCCGTCCTCCGTGGTCCTGTCCGTGCCGACGACACCTCGGCCTGTATATACGCGCGGCGGCATCTGCTGTGTATACCCCGGACGACGGCCAAGACCTCGAGGCTGCTGCTGCTACCGCTCTGACAAGTCACGGTCGCCCGTGGGAGCGATTAGTCTTGACTTTCGCGAGAGGGGACGACGAGCTGCTACTAAGGCCGAACGAAGCTCACAGGGCCCCCGACGACACTAGCCGGCACGAGCCTGTCACAAGCATCGATCCCCCTTTCCCCTCTCTCTGTGCCTCCTACTGCCGGCGCGCGAGTATTCCGGAAAAAAAAGGACTCCGGCTAGAGCCCGAGGTATACGGAGGGCGCGAGACGCGTGTAACGACGCGTCTCCGTCGGCCCAGATGCTGCGCCGATCGGACGACGAGAGGACGAACGGAAGAAAAAAAAACGGCTAACGATTCTTGGAAGCTGAGAGAGGGACTATCGTTAGGCTGAACTCTCTGTCTTTCTCTCTCTCTCTCTCTCTCTTGCTCTGCAAGTGAGAGTGGCCTTGTTCCGATGAAATATTGATTGATCGCGAGCGTGTTACATCCCCCTTCCTCTGGCTTCCTGCTATGAACTCTATGTGCCTGGGCATCTGATGATTCGTTGATGGTTTTAGAGGGTGTAAAGACTGCGGGGAAATTAATAATTATATTGCGATCAAGCTAATGATGTAAAAAATTTGTTAATTTCGGCGTGGAATATTTGCGGAAGAGATTAATTGCCCGACGGCGAGGTTATTGGGTAAAAATGAGAAATGGTTCTGGGAAATTGGCAGAATGTAGTTAAATAGTTTTTAATGGAGTTACGCACGTATGACGATCGATCATCTCTGATTTTCAGTTTAATTGATGACGTGCTAAAAGAAGGTCCGCACGGTTGTTTGTAAAAATTAGCTTAGGCATTTTTTATTTCTCCAAATCCAAAAGATGATTAATACGAATAAAGATCAGAGCTCAAAATATACCTGCCGAGAAATTTCTGTTTTTTTTTTTTTTTCATTTCCTTTTGAGGCATCAGTTTCTTCAAAAGCAACAAAATTAGTCACGTACAATTTCCTCGACGTTCAGATCACGGACTGAGTCGCAAACGCCCAGATTGTCGCATCGATAAATTCAATCAACACATTAATTACCAGGCCCAATCCAATTCCCAACCCATATCACCTTCGGAAATAAAAAAATAAAGAACCAAGCAGGCACACGCACGACACCAGTACAAAAGAGAAGGACGAAAAAAAAGTCTTGTAATAAATCATACGGTAATACCATCGTTTGAATTCATCGCTCGGCCGATAGCTCGGCTCTCTCTTGGTCGTTCGCTTTTTCTCAGGCTGGCAGCCAATCATAAACCAAGCGGGCTTTCTTTCGCGCATACCTCGCACACTGATCCCTGGGACAAGACACTGTGCTCTCTCTCTCTCTCTCTCTCTCTCTCTCTCTCTCGGAAAGCTAGAAAAATCCGTCGGCGCGCGCCGCTGCAAAGTTAAAAAAAAACGCCGGGTAATTCGATCGAGCGCCGTAGCAGAGGAGGCAGCAGCATTCTGGCACGTATTATCTCGTTCTCCCTTTACTCCGCCGGAGGCTGCTACTGCTGCTCTCTCTCTCGAGTCGTCTTGTTTCCTCGAAAGCCCTTAAGACTAGTGCGCGCCCGCGGCGCTGTGCGCTCTTTTTGCCGCCGGATAACAAGATCTCTCCCGGACGTTCGCACGTAGTTGGTATATAGTGCGCCGGATGAGCGCTTAGCGTATAGCTTCCTCTGACAAATGACGCCGATATCTTTTCGCCGATGATAACCTGTGTGAGAATAGGGTCTGATCGGCGTATTTTTACTATCTCGCGCGTTATTTAGGGATGGCATTCTTACCGATAGATATAAACCGGGGTCGTTTTAATTATACGGTTAACCTGGGCAATGAATTCGTTTTATGCGAATCGAATCTATAAGGGTGCAGATACGACGCAAAAGAGAGAGCCATTAAAATTAATCCGACTGATCTAGGACGTTTCGCAAGAAAAATGCGTCAATAAGATATCTCGAATACTAATTTAAACGACGCGGGTATGGTCATCATCGCTGCGCGTAAATGTTCGAGTTAATTACAAAGCAATTACAGAAAGTCTCGGCTCCGGCGACTCTCAACATAACTGCCGATTAATTTATTGCCCGGTGTGTATCGAGGAAATATCTCGCTCCGGTGGAAAAGGGAATAGCCGATACGGCGGCAGGTGGCCGCCGCCGCTCTGTGGCAATCGATGGAACAGAGGCCAATTATCCTTTTTAGGCCTGGCTCACTTCTTACCTCTTCGTGTCTCTCCCAAGGACGACAAATCGAGTGTAGAGCTCTTGCGATCGCGGGCGCACGTTTATACGGAGAGAGAGAACAAAAAAGTAGAGGCCGATCGACAAGAGCAGAAAATTTTTTCGTTTACCCGTACAGCGCGCGTTTATCATAAGTACACGAGAGAGAAAGAAAGAGCGCGCGTTCACGCACGCGCGAATCCAATGACGACGCCCGCATATCGGTCGCATGTACGGCCTTGTCAACGTCCTTCGTCCTATCTACTGCAGGATAAGCGATTAACCCTCGGCGGTTTTTCTGGCATTTTTTATTTCGTATAGAGAAGGCCCCCCGGGTGCTGCTTCGGTGCTACTTTTGCTTTTCGTTCCGGAATTTTACTTTTTGCCCGGGTGTAGCAGCAGCCTGGTGCGTCGATGGATTTTAAATCGCGCAGCAGCACGATGAAAATCGAGGCGACGATTTATTATTTTGGACGTGCGAGCGCGGCGGTGAGGGCTGCACACACACCTCGGGGGGAGGGAGAGGGCTCTCGAGACAATGAGAAAAAATTGATATCCTTAGGTGATTTACACTCGGTGGTAATGGAAGCTCGTTTGAAAATGATATTCATGGGTGACGTATGATTTTTCAATGGCCTGCAAAGTGCTGGTGTTAAAGTTATTTGTAATGTATTTATTCATAGCGCGATATTTTAAATTTAATAGCCCCGGAGACTTTCTCTTCGATCCTTGGGTTACTTGGGCGCGCACGCTCGCGCGGCGCTGGTATAGCGCTCTGGTGTCGGGTAACGCGCGAATTGCTGATTAATATTCATTTTTTTCGGCTTAGAATACGGTGTCGATGAGAGAGAGATAAAGGATCGGCTAACGCAGTCAACTGGGATAAGTGGGCAGATTACGGCCGGCGCATACTCGATCACTTGTCATTTGATATGCGTTGCCCGCTAAATACTAAGAATTAGCACCGAGCCACCCAACAGATGGCATTTCGCTTGTGTTATAAACAGCCTAGGTTTTTTACAATATTTGATCTGGAACGGATTCGTAAGTGCATTGTAATATGAATAAAGTAGATGCGGGTAATTGCAAAATAACATTTTTTTAAATTAATAAACTTTAAAAATTCCAGCGCAGATATTAATTTGTTGCATGTAGATGTAAAGGTAACACTATATCTAACTTGACTTTAATCAATTAACCGGCTAGAGCCGCGTAAAATTAATTGCCCGTAATTACCATTATGAATGAATATAAGCAAATAATTTCAGTTACATTGAATTGTTACATCAATGCAACAGGTGTCCGTATTACATCAGTACTGTAGGTTCGCTTTAGAATTCCATGAAGATTCACAATTCATTGTATAGTTATTTAAATTTTTTTTTCATAAAACGCGATTTTCATGTGAAAATATTTTGCACGCTTGTAACGTACGTTAAAAACAATTTCGAGTTTTATTTTTTCCCTCTGTCTCGGCATTTTAAACCAGTTGCTTTTAAAAATAATAACGAAGACTTTTTTTTTACAGCACACATTACTTTTTATTAGGCTTATTAGGGTGAAACAAATTTTCGAGTCATCATAAAATTGTCTTTAATAATCTGCATATGAATAAATCAGTGATGATTTAGAGTTATTAAGACCATTAAATTTTAGTGCTTTTCCACGAAAGTATTTAAGTTCATAAAATGTTCAAGGAACTCACGCTCAAAATTTTATACGCCTTTAATCGGACTAATAAAAGTTGAAGAGAATACACTTCATTAAAATACGATGGGCGCATGTACTTTTGCCCAATCACAATATATACCAGAGGTTAAATACGCGAATACAAGTACGTACCTATACGTACACGATTCAACTACTAATAATATAATAGACTAACGTTATTATGTCAGGTCAAATTGAAAGAAAAAAATAATAAAAACCCAATAATTTCCTAATATAGTAATAATTTCTCATCGCAACCAATAATTTCCATTATTACACGAGCATCGGTCTCTCTCCGAAGTCCCATTTGTCGAGGAGGAGAGAATATAAGAAAAATGGTAAATCGGAATATCCCGTCAGTACTGTAACTTCACGACGCATTGAAATAACTCTTTTACAAGGGACGCGTATGCCGAGCCACGTGCGCTCATGTGCCCGTGTACGTGTATCCTCGGATAATGGAGGGGGAGAGGACGAGCGAGGAAGGAAGAGATTGCGCGGCGTATACACTTTGGCCGGTTGGAATTTCAAAAATCGTTATTCCAGGATTTATCGTGCCGATTACCTTAAACTGTATTATTTCGCGGGGGCCCTAATGATAGGCCAGCGGCCCACAAGCGCGGACGGGTAATAATGCCGCAGCCGAGCACGCCCTTCACACCCTTCGGATCTTATTAGATATCGGCCGATGCTAAGGGAGGGGGGAGGGATACACGCGAGGCTCCTCGTATATGTGCTGTGGCTCTCTCGAGCCACAAGCTGACGCACACGGTTCGTTAATGTAAATAAAAGTGTGCGTCGAAAATTAAGCGGACAACTTCAAACGTCCTGCTGCGGCCCACACGGGCCCTGCGTTAAAAAAGGGGAAAAAAAAGAAATTTTGTAATTACCGAAAAAGGCACCGTACTGGAGCCGGCTGGAGTCGAGAGGGGCCTGCTGCTGCGGCAACGTGGCAAATAAATTTGTAATAACTTATACGGAGAGCTGTTTATAATGTTATGCAAATAACTATGCGCGGATCGTAATTAACTAGGCGAGTCTGCTCTCTCTCACTCTCTATTCAAGAGAGGGAGAGAGCCCCATGCGGGCCACGCGTACGTATATATGCGTTTCAAATAAAAAAAAGAACGGTAGGAGGGTTTTGGAAAAAAATTATAATTACTGCAAATGATGTCGGCCGGTGTGCGCGAGCAAATAACTCCTGGCTAATTTGAAATTCCCGTTTGCGGAACGATAACGCGCGAGCGCGTGCATTTGCGAAAAGAGTAAATGGCCGGTGGATATGTGGACAGTGATGGCTATTAAGTTGTTATTCGCGCGAGTTGGAAAAAAAAGAAATGAACGCGCATGAAGCTCGAGCGCGTTGCGAAGTTTCAATTTTACGCGTGGAAAGTTGTGTTGCCGGGATTTTATGTTTGTCAAGTGAAAATCATGCGATGCAGGGGGCGACGCGGGGGCAGGGTAACAAAAAACGTTATAAGCCCGGATAAAAATGTAAATAATTTATACGAGAAATTAACCTTTAATTACACGCCGTCGTAATCTACGCGCGCGCGTAAACGCTCGACAATGTTTCTCTTGACCAGAAACCAAATATAAACGAGTATTCCTTGAATTTCGTACAGAACGGCTGATCGAATAACGTCAACGGAGTGGCTTCGTAATCCCTAACACACATATTCATGCGAAAAACGAAAAAAAAAAGATTTTTGCAAGCGACCGATAAACCGCTCGTTTCGCTCAAACAGCCTAATACCCACAAGCCATAACCGCCCAGAAACGGACGCACACGTACGACTCATACACATTACGGGGCGGACATAACGTCGTCTCGTCGTAAAAACCACACGCGCTCGCACAAATCATCGCGGTCCTTTGGTTGCTGCGCGACAGCCAGCCGCGCCGCGCATAGCTACGCCAAGGTGTACACAGAGCGTAGTCTCGAGGGGGAAGCGCGCGGCGAAAGAAAAGAGGCAAGGCTTTTCTGCGCGCCTCTCGCTCGCGCGCGACTACTCGTAAAACGACGCTGCTGCGCCGCCGCCGCTTTTCCAGCGAGCGATTTATCTCATATATGTCGATGCAAGCAGCCGCGAGAGCCGGCTTCTTCTTCATTCTCCTCTGCCTTCCCTCCTCCCCGTGTAATAATAAAGCAAAACGCGCTCGAGCGCAAGAGGCGAGAGTAAGAGGAAGAAAGACGCAGATGGAGAGAAGGGAGGGAGAATCGAGAGCGCCATAAACGGAGGCGCGAGCCGTGGCTGCTCGTCCAAGGTCGAGGCGTTTAGAGGAAATTATGGGGCTTTTCGTCCCTCCCTCCTCCTTCAACCATCACAGCCCCTCGCCAGTCCGCGGTTTTCTTCATCGGCGAGTCGTCGTCGCTTCTTTTCCTTTATCCCGGGGCCGGTACTGCTACTCCCGGTGTGTCTGCCGCAGCCAATACTGCCGCTGCTTTTCTCTCTCTCCTTTTGCTTTATGGGCCGTTTCGGCTAGCGCTGCCGCGCGTTCTAGATTCTCGTTTTATTTCACCGCGAGAGCCAACCCGAACCCTCAGACCTACCCGAGCCCGATGTACCCTCCTCCCTATCTTTTTATTTTCATTTCTTTTTCTCTTTCTCCTTGGCCCTTCAAGCTTTACAAAAAGGGCCGGGTTTATACGTTGTAAGTTTTCGGAGAGCTGGACCTAAGGGAAATTTAAATCGACCACGCGAGAGATAGAGATAAAGGCATTGCATTATCATTCTAATATTCAGTCGGGGTAGGTAAGCCATTTGTATGATCAAATTACGAGAATGGAAAAAGTTTCGAAATAAATCCAGCGCGCACTCCTCCACCCGGCAGCAGTGAGTTTTTCAACGCGCCTTCTTCTCCGCAGCTTTTACGATTACCAATTTGAAAAGTGTGTAGACGCGCTCGCGTGTATTCCTGACACATTAACACAGCCGCAAAACAGACTGCAGTTAGCGTTAGAGCAATCTTCAAGCTAATTTAGCCATGGGTAAACTCGTAACAACGATACAGCTCTGCACCAAGAGAGAAAGAGAGAAAAATAAGATAAAGAGAACGGAGAAGTGGCCGGGGCGCTTACTCATGACTATTTAATAGCCCAGCAAATACATTTCCTTTTAAAGCGTCGACTCGCGCCTCTATGCCGCAAGCGCGTGCGGAGCTCTTGTCTTGCAAAAACCATCATCGCCGCCTGCCTTTTTTTAACCCCCCCTTTCTTCCTTCGGCTCGCCGATTCCACTTATTTGTACATTCGCGCCCTGGCAAGTGCGCGCTCTCGACGACGGCTTTTTAGCCTCGCCAAGAAGAGAGAAAGAGAGAGAGAGAATGATGCGTGCCTCGAATGCGCCGTAATATGCGATCGATCTTGACTCTCCGCTGCTCGCCGCCGGCGTAGGCCACACAAACGTCCTTTTGTACATAAACTGCGTATACTCAGACCGCGAGATCAACGCATTCTTTTTGCCTTTTCCGCGCTCATGGTCCCCGCTGTTTTTCCTAACGCCTCGTGTTGAAACGATCGGCCACTACGTGTCGCAAGCTATCTCTTGTCCACGCTAATTAAACGGACACTCTTCGCTCATTGTGAGTACACGTAATGATCGACCGCCGCTTATTATTGCCGAAGATCGAGCCAGAAGATATCTCTGCTTATGAGGAATGACAAACGACCGATAAATAGAGGACGATTTTTGTCCGCGCCAGAGACATCGGCGTTTGCAAAATTTACGATTCCCCTTCGCTAAATTCCACCGTAGCCGTGTGCAGGGGGGGGGGGGAGAATATAAATTTCCGAGCTTTACGATAGGCCCCGTATGAGACAGCGGGGCCCCTCTTGGATCAGATAGCCGGCGTTATTAGTGTACCTTTAACGCGATAAGTCCGGCCCCGGCTGTATATATACACCGATATAGCGTTTACACGCGCAACGCCGACTTTTATATCACTTACATGCCCGGTTACAACCTCCACCATGAAATCGCGCGATTTTTAACAAAAGCTACACGATCGTTCGTCAAGCGCGTTATTTACTCGATCAATGACGAACAATCACAGCGAGCATACACAGAGTCGCATTCAATCATCCGATGTAGAGGGAGCATTTATAAAAATTCAGCAGACCGTTTGACTCTCTCCTTTCGCGATAGTTTCCGATCATGAACTCCCTCTCCGATCGAGCGCATCGCTGGGCTCAAACGCATTGTCATAGCGCCGGGGCGTACGTACACACACGCGTTGGAGAGCCGCAAAGGGGTGAGCTCTCTCGCTTTCTCTCTCTCTCTCTCTCTCTCTCTCTCTCTCTCTCTCTCTCTCTCTCTCTGTCTATAAAGTCCGGATGACTCTTTGCATACGGCCGCTACATATTTTATGCCTCGGGAGAGCAGGCGCGCGCGCTCGCATACGTCCCCGCGCGACAGCAGACGGAGAAGTAGGCGGCGTATGTGCGTGTGTATGTGCCGGCCTGCGGCGGCTGACAAACTGCGAAACGATTCTCGCGTCGCTCGCTCGCGAAATTTATGGCCACGTGTATGGACGATCGCTTTTCCGATACGATCCTCACCCCTACCTCTATCACCCCCCTCGAGTCCATGGTTATCTAGCCGCAGCGGCTACGCGGGTTTTCGATATGGGCAAACACTGGGCTCTCTCTCTCACACAGGGTATACGATATTCGTTAAATTGCGTAATGTTCTTTTCATATGCTCGGCTGGCCCGAGCTTTCGACGAGCCGAGAGCATCAGAGCTTTGGTTGGGTGTGCCTGAGATTTATGGACGGGGAATCGAGCTTGAAATTCGGCGCTTCCTTTTTCGGACGCGCCGCTGCTGCTGTGTTGTTGCTCTTCGCGCGATTGATTGTGTTTGCTGGGTTATTAATTATTAGAGTGAATCAGTTGGATTTTCGGATTTTCTATAGGCAGCCGCCGCTTTTTCCCCACTGCCAACGAGAAACGTATACCGTTGAAATATAAATATCGAAAACTCGTCGAGCAGAAAATATCCAGCGTTAACCTGGCGTAATTTATTCGCTCTCGATCCTATGGTTAAAAATTTAACGCGATTTTCAATTTATATCTTAATTCGCAGAAAGAAAAAGCTAAAAATTTAATTTCAGACTTTAAGGAGGTCCATAACGATACATCAACGTGTACTCCCATAGCGGCTCATAAATACGCATTAAGAAAATCGCGCTTAACACCGCGAAATCTGGCATAGAGCGCGGTTTCTCTCTTTTTTCGCGTTATCTCACCACACATAGCCAAGACAAGCCGGGCGCGTAATGCAGAAACGGAATACACGTGCTCGCGCTAATTATTCCTCTGGCGCATCGTAAATTTGTTATCGGGAAGAAACAGCCGGGACTCGCTACTGTGCTACCGGCGTACGCGCGCGAGGTAGACAGAGCCGCGAGCGGCCTCTGTGCATTAAGCTTTCATGAGCTTTTCATAAGTCAGCCATTTATATACAATATCGTCGCGCTCTAGAGAGAGAAAAGTGTAAGCGTATACACGTATAGGTAACGAGATGCGGCATTGCAGGCTCAGCCGGGCGACGGCGGCATTCGGTAATTATCTTTTACATTATTCATCCGCGCCAGCAGCAACAACCGCGCGCCAGAACGGCCGGGCTAGAAATTGAGAAAAACAAGACCGGGAGAGCGCAAAAACTGAGCAGGCTCGAGACGAGAGGGGGTGAGGTGTAGATACACCGGGGAGTATAAATTTTGAAGGAAATGACCGTAGGCGCGAGGGTCGAGTCACGAGTTATAAGCCATCTATCGGGCGTTCGGGATGGATGCTTCGGGTGAAAGTCGGGATCGACGAGAGCGAAGGTGCTAAAGGAACGTTTATATATACGCGCAAGAACAAAATCGTAAGGCGAACTGGAGTGAGAGACAGTGGCTGAAGACGAGGGATGACTGGGCGAATAAAAAGGGACTAGATGAGAAGATGTTACTCTCTAAATCACTCGAAAAGAGTGAAGTTCACTCAAAATTCAGTAAAAACAGAGCCACTCAAAGACGTTTGAGTGAAATTTTCACTCGATTCATTTTAGAGAGTATGCTGGTAGTAGGGGGGGGGGAGCCAGCTGGGATAAATAAAGTGCAGAGAGGTTAACGCGATGGAATTATGTTTTCTGGCTCGGGAGTGTAAGAAAGATACAGAAGTAAATAATTGAAGAGTTAGAAGGAGAGGAAGAGAAACAAGCGCTGGATAAAAGTGGCGAAAAGCGTTATAGGATGATGTTATCCGCGGAATAGTGCGAATAAGCTTTTATTCACCGATTCGGAAGAACAACTTTTTTCGAGGCTTGTCATTAAGAACTACAACTCGCTGGGAGCTGTATTGAAAAAAATAACTAAATTGTTGAAGGCTTGCTCGTCTCTGAGTTTTTTACTCTTGATCCCTTGGCCGGCTAACGATTTCGAACGAAGTTGCTTTTTTTCAAATATTTCATCTGTTAAAAAAAAAAAAACAGTAAAAGAAAACCTGACAAAAGGTAAAATAAATAAACAAAAAATGAAAACTAAAGTTAACATTTAGAAATACCGAGGTACAGAGACAGAGGAAAGGAGAGAGCACCGCACAGGCAGCAGACAGGGCACGCTTCGATCCGCCGGCAGACCATCCAAAACGAGAGAGAAAGTTTATTCGGCCCGGGAGCGGCGAGAGTGAAACCGAGGAGAGGACGGAGGAATCAGCGACGCAGACTCTACCACACGCTACCACCCACACGCGTACAAAGTGAGGATGGAGGACGGTGAACGAGCAGAGAGAGAGAGAAAGGAGGGAGGGAATCGAGCGAAATTTATGAACGCTAGCTCTGGCTTGGCCGCAAGCTCATAGCGCTCGCGTCATTAATACTTTTGTCGGCGCGATGATGCCAGGAGAGTACGCCGGCGAATCGGTTTGCACGGCCCGACTCTCTCTCTCTCTCTCTCTCTCTCTCTCTCTCTCATAATTGACGCCCAGGACCAACCGCTGTATACGTGTATGTGTCCGTACGATGTATCGGGGGTTAATTTCCCCATTAATATTGAGCCGGCGCCATTAGCCCCAGCGAAAGGTGAGCTTGGCTGGGCAAAGGGGGGGGGGGAGCTCCAGCGCGAGTGTTATGAATCATGGATATGCCGCCGAGGCGACCACCACCGCCGGCCAGATTGTGTCCGCTCGTTTTCTTCCGATTCTTCCCGCCCTGACTCTGCGTCTGTGTGTACACGCTCGCTTGTTTGTCCTCTCACTCTGTCTCTCTTGTGTGCAAGCGCAAGTACCACAGGCTATGCTCTCTCGCATCAATCACCGCTCGCGAGAATATAAAAGATGAAGATTTAATAAACGACGAGCTGCTGCCACATGCGTGTGTGCGCGCGCGTGTGTAGGGAGAGGGCGAGGGAAGAAATTACTGTGCGAGCGGGCGGCGATAAAGCGGAAACGGATATTGGAGTAAGTTATTAATGGGCCGGCGGAGGGCTTATGAAATTACGCGATTGCTATTGAATTGGTTTTGCGCGCGAGTCGGCGTCTCTCTCTCTACTGCGTGTATATTCCCTTCTATCCCATATAGAATCTCCTCTCTCTCTCTCTTTCTCTCTCATAGTTGTTGCCGCAGCGCGTTGTCACTGCGTTTATGAAAGTATTATTTTCCTTTGCGGCTCGGGCCTGAATAATTTACCGACAATCAAACTCGATGAAAAAGCCGCAGCGCACGGCAGATGATTATCCTTTATCACTCCTCCCCTATACGTATACATACGTACGATCTATGATTCGAGTTACGCAGCCGAGTACTATCTACTGAAATAACAAAGAATGTAACCTGGATATTCGTATCTTATACGTAAAAAGCAGTTTACAAGGTGCTGATAAGACTACCACACTGTGGCCGATCGAAATTTCATTAATCAACGATGCACGAGTACACACGCCCACCCTCAAACTATCTTTTTCTCATCTTTTTATCTCCGACGCATCTATTCCAACAATCCAATCCAAAAATCGACACGCGCGCCCCCACCAGCACCCCAATCTCCCTCTAACAAGTAAACAGAAATCTTCGAAATTCTATTATCCGATACATAGAGAGCGCAGAAAGAGAGAGTAAGAGTGATTGGGGGGGGGGGAGATGTAAGAGAAAAATGTGCAAGGGAGTAGGCGAGGCTCATTAAAAGGAATGCGACGATAAGGTAATCCGGCGCCATGTCGGAGGAGGCGTTCTCCGAGGATAGGAGCGGAGCCGATCGGAGATTTCGATATAGCTTGGGAGAGAGAGAGAGAGAGAAAGTCTCGTGTATGCGCGGAGCTTACGCGCGTGCGCGGCTTATCGCCCGGGATTACCCCGGCTTATCGGCCTACGATGCTTTTCTCTCCACCTCGCTCTCTCTCCCTTCTCCTCTTCTCTCTCTTCCTTGTGCCTCATTTGCATAAATCGCGAATCTTATCACTTATCCGCAAATTATCGACGCCCAAACGAGTATTCGTTGAGATTGAGACGTAGGCGATTGCTGTTTTATTAGCTTTTTCTCGTGTCCGCCTTAGGTATAGGTATATAGATAATCCGAGAATGCGGCTTTAATTATCAGTTGGATTAAGCTCGGATATTCACGCTGTTATGCGTCTCGCGTGCGCAGAGTCGTGTTTGCCGATATTATTAAAAGACTCTCCGCGCGTAGACGTTATAATTTTTTTCTGGGCATATTAGGCTCGCAAATTTTGCAGGCAAATTTTGATGGAATTAATTCCGAGACCGCGATAATAAATTAGGAGCGTGAGAATAACACCGAGTCACGACAGCCTGTATAACCAACGTTCTACTTTTAAAAGCACATAATAAATACTCATAGTCATCCTCTGAAAAAAAAGAAGAATACTCGAGTCACCTCGCAAGCAGAAGAAAATCGCAATCCAGGCGCGAACACGAATGTTTCGTATGACTAACATCCCCGGCTAGTCCTTGCGGATCAGTGGAAAAGGTGGGGGGTATAAATGGAGAGGTGGGCTATGAATAATTCAACCAAATCCTCGCCAGTTTTTCACTCGCCAGATGAAATTAGACGCGAGCCGCTCCTATTTTCCAAAATCCCTCTCTCTCTCTCGCCTGGGCCTCGTTCAAGCGACTGCAGCGCGCTTAAAGACGCGCCCGGCTTTGGATATGCGCAAAGTGCCCAGGGTATAAGACACGAGCTGAGGGAAGCTCCGAAGAAATGCATATCTTGATGTGTGGGCCGGAGAATGAGCGTAACTGGGGCAATGGTATGCAGCTTTGCGAGAAAGCAAGGGCACACCGCAGGCGATAGTGCTCGGGGGATAATGGATTCGCCGCTTCTTTGCCGAGAGAGAGAGGACTGACGGAGCTTCTGGTTGAGTTTGCGCGAGTTTGAGGGATGCGCGGATTATCGAGTCGATGCGGCTCCCAGAGTAATGGCGGCCTGGAAGCAGCTTTCCTCCCCCTCGCCCCCTGCCGTTCTTTTAAGATTCCGATGGAAAGACGTAGGGGGGCTTCCCGCTTCTTTCTATCCCATTTTATTCCTTTTTTTTTGTTCTCATCGCATTTATAGTTACAAAGCTAATTTTCGCGAGAGCAATGCCGAGAGGGGCGGCCAAGTCGAATTTACAAGGCTGCTGCTGCAGCAGCTCTGTGCGAGAGACTCATGGTAATTCGAAATAATTAATAAAACATCCAGCCGTAAGTATCTCTAATGGAGGCGCGCATCTGCATAATTGCATTTACAGCTCATTTACAAATGTAAAAGCTAAACAGACCGCGAGAGCATTCGAGTACTCGGAGGGCTCGCCCCACCTCTGGCCACCCACCGAACTCCTCTACGCTGGCTTCTCGGCCGGCGTAATCGCAATTACATCCCCTCCGTTTGTTCGAATAACAAACAAATTGGCCCCCATGCAAATGAATCCTCAGGCTCTAGGTCTTCGATCAATCCTCCGATACAGCTCTAGCAAGAGGACAATGGCTTGCCAGCCGCGACAAAGGAGGACAATTAAAATGCCGGCTTTACTGAAACTTTAAAAAAACGACATGTAAGAATTACGACATCAAAGTCAAAACAAAGAGTTGGCGGGGAGTGTTCATGTTTTCGCGCTTGATCGACGCCAAAAACTCAGTCGCCTTTGCGCGGCTCTACCCACACTCACGTGCACTTGGCTCTCTCGGCATTGTTATCTAAGTGCAATACACCAAGACCCTAACGAACGGCATTGCGGCAGTATATACCAGCGATATGTGCCGAGCTCTTTAGCGCTTATCAATTTTGCACGCCGCTTTGGCTCGATATAAATTTCGCTCTTGGCCGAGCTCGGTTTTAATGCAGCCGATGTAGGACTATTTTTCCGGCTCCCTTTTTCTACCGGCCTAGTGTTTTTATGCGGTAAGAATTTACTTTTGTTTCTTTTTTTTTTGACGTTTTCGCTTAGATAGAGTCGAGAAACATGTACCGGGGCGGACGCGTGCGGGTTTGATAAGTAAATGAAATAATTCGATGCGAGCGATATGCCGAGCGAGAAGATTACGGCCAAGGGGTTTTGCCCTGCTTATTGTATACCGACACGATAGCTCGGGTGGTATTAAACTTTTTCGTCGAGCACAAGGATACGACGATATCGTCACAGAACTTTTAATAAACCAGCAGGATTTTGAATGCGCGCATGATAAATTAAGATACTTTGCCATACAAATTCTTCAATATGCTCCATTTAACGATTCCCCAAACTCCATTTATTTCTAATAAAATTTAATCATTCACAAGGCCAAAATAAGTAGGTCAGCCGCATATCGGAGGCAAGCAAGCCGGAGAGCAACTTGAAATTAGCCGGGGCAAGACTATCGAAATTAGGTCTACGCGTCGTCTCGAGCTTCGTAAATAATGCCAAAACCTGCTGTGCCGCCTCCGCTCGACTTTCCGTTACGTAAGCGCGATTTCCCCAACGAACAATAGCCCGCCGTCGTAAAAATCAACGACGCGCTCAATATGCAAAACTACAGTGGCGCTCCAGCGGGGTGGCTTTGAGCAGCCTCCACCGCGAGCCAATATTGCCTCATTAATGTACAAAACAAGCGGCTTCTCTCGAGTGTGCCGCGCGCCTCCTCCTCCCACCGTACACTCCAGAAATTGCTCGTTCGCCGCGGAGTACACGCGAGACGGACGGAGTTGAAGTTTCGACGAAGCTCTCGCGGGGGGTGGTGGTGTACACAATGAAGTGCACCGCCGGCGCATCCCGGCTGCTCTGCTTATGTACACGAGAATGTCGAAGAGCAACGTCCGCCGAGCTCGGGATTCCTTTAATTAATTAGTATGAAGACTGATAACGACGCGGCCTCCGCCTATCCCTAATCCTCCGGCTCTTTCGCCAGGCTCGAGGCGACGGGGCATTCGAAGCAGCGGAGATTGCTATACTCCGAGAAAGCGGCATGGGGCAGAAAGGAGAGCAGGCTCTCTTCTTCGCGACTAACTTCGCCCCCTACTCGATATACACGCTCGTGGTATAACGAGTTCGTAGTTGAGGCCCTGCTGTTTGTGTGTGGGTAATTGGCTTGTAAAAGACGCGCCGAGCGCGTGTGCGCGAGTGTTTCGCGAAGATGTAGTGTAACACAAGTGCTGATTAAAGGAGCCGCGCAGTTTCGGGGATATCGCATTACTCGGCGTGGTATTTTAATAATCAAGACATATTTATTTATCGCCAGTCACCTGGCTTCTTATTGTTTAGAGAATAAAAACAGTTGACTTACTCGGTAAGGACGTGGCGGGCATTGTGGCTGCGACTACTCACCTGCAACGGAAAAATAGACGAATTAGAATCAGAGATAAAGGCAGAGCAAAAAATTACCGGTTAATCACTCAATCGAAATCTAATCGCTACAAAAGAGAGGGAGAGAGAGAGAGAGACACGCACAAGCGCCTGCTACATAATTATACACGATAGCTATCGGTGCGCATGCGTATACGGAACACGTTTTCAATCAGGCATCGACAAAGCCCTCGCCGCGGCAAGATAAAAACAAAGAAAGCTACGGCACTGATTGGCGCCCTCTCCCGCTTCTTGCATAAATGCGCTGAGCGAGCGATAAAGAAAGATTACGGATCCAGCGCAAACCGCGTCTTTAGGAGCGCTGGCTCGGTATTGCCGAAGCGAATGCAAATCAGGCAAACGACGACGACCGAGTGCCGCTCTGCTCCGGCGCGCAAAGTTCAAGGCGCATCAGTCGTCTCCTCGTCGTTTCTCCAGGAGAGACGCGCAATTATAGAATTCAAAGAGGCTTACGCGCAGCCGTTGCTGCTGGAGATGGAAAAGGAAGGAAGCTGCCCTCTTCGGCATCGACGGATGAATAAACGAACGCGCACAATAAAATCTTTCGAAACTCCACCCCACCTCGGCCGATACGTCCCGCGACGAGTGGCTTGCGATCAGACTACTGCATATATACTGGCCGCGGCAGAGTCGCCCGACGTAAAGAGCTTAAATTACGTCACATCATCCTACCCCGGGCCATCTGTCTCTGTCTCTCTTTCGTCGTCTGCCATACCGCTGCTGCTTCCCCCTCTCTCTCTCTCTCTCCCCGCTAACAGTCTCTCGAATCGATCGGTCCAATCGATCGATCACTCGATCTCTCGCGCTTCGAGTCGCTCGTTAGACCGATCCTCCTTTCTACCCCTCCTCCTCTTCCGTGCCCACCTCTCCCTCCCCTTTCTACGATGAGGCAAAGGAAAAAAAGATGAAGCCCCTGCGGGGATTAAGGGAGGAAAAGAATCGTATAAAAAGGTATATACGCTTTATTTATCGGACCCGGGTATTAAATAGACGCATACCAGATCGGGCCGCTCTCTTTCTTTCTTTCTTTCTTCCTCGGAGAAATGATCATTAGTTCGAAAATATTGATGCTATCTTTTCTTTCAATTAAGATTCGAGGGACTGCTCGATAAGATACATACATGCATAATTATATTACATAAACTCGTCGTAATTGTAAGGATATTGTTTATTAATCGGGCCTTTGTGATGGTAATCTCGGGAATTATTTATTCGTCGTAGCAGAAGAAGAAAAAACCCTCCCAGCGGACGACAAACATTAAAATCTTCCTTTATCTCGAATTTTCTCTTTATTATCTTCGAGGCGAAACAGCGCGCTCGGAAAAAAGGGACTAATAAAAAGTGGGTATACAGCTCTCGGTGTACACAGAGAGAGATAGCCGAGGTTCGAATCTCGTTTCCGCGACATATAATGAGAATAACAAAGAGAGAGAGAGAGAGAGAGAGAGAGAGAGAGAGAGAGAGAGAGAGACCACCCTGACAATGTCTCTCGAGCGAGGTCTCTCTGTAGAACGGCGTCCGATCAGTCCGTGGGATCGCGAGCGGCCATACGGACACGTCGAGTGCAAATGTCGAGGCTGACCCTCGCACCCTTCCCTTCCTCACACCCTTTGCTCGACGTTTCTCCTGTGGCTCTCGCTCTCTCTGGGCGCGAGCTCGACAGAATTAGAAGGGCATCGGCTGATTGGCACGATGGGACAGAAATTAGTTTTCGAGGTGAATGAACTTTCCGATTATTCCGATTAAAATCGCGGTCACGTGTACATAAGTACTTACTTGCAAAATATTATTTTGTTTTATATTCTATTCATTAAATTTTATACGAAACCATTAAACCCGTGTGCCCGGGACACTTGAAAATAAAACACGCCTCTCGCTGTTAATTTTTTCATTTCTCATTATTATTTTAACGAGGTACACGTGTGTATAAATGCCAAATGATTTGTTGAAAAATAAGCAAAGAGTCAAGTTCCCAATAATACCGATCGAATATAATATCCACGGGACATAATTGGCCGCGATTACCGCTCTTGTACCGCCATTAAATATATTGATAAGTCCAAACTGATACACAACAGTCGAGCACGACTCGATTAAAAAGAGAGTCCTTGCCAACACCTACGTATACATATATATCCGTAGCAGCCATGCCTTTTCAAGCCGAGATTTCGTCGTCTGTACGACTCTGATACTCGACACGTATGCAAGCCGTTAGCCCCCCACAGAAACAGGCGCGCACACAAACACGTACATTCACAGAGAATTGTAAGCCAAGCATGTTCCTAGCAACCTCCTTTATACAAACTACCAGGGACTCTTGGAGCGCGGAGGGGAGGAACGTACAGGGCGGGGGGAGGGGATAGACAGAGAGAAACTAGCCCAACCAGCGGACCGATAAATCGCGGATCTCGGAGCTACGACGACGACGACGACGAGAAGGACGAGGACGGCGAGTAAGACTGTCCGTCGTTATTTCGAGCACGAGAGCAGCAGCAGCCGGAGCGGTGGTAGTGCTGCTGGAGCGATTATCGGGCTAACCGCTCGTTATGTATTTCGCCGGCTGCCACCGTGAATGCGACAGCCTAGTCTCCCTTCCTCTCTCTCCCTCTCTCTCTTCGCGGGAGGAACGAGCGAGGAATTCTCCAGCCTCTCGATTCCCTTGGATTCGTCCTTTGTTCGCTGAGCTGGCGAAGGAGGAAGGACGGGGGAAACGGGGTGGGATATTTTTCTTCTTTGCACACTTCTGGCAAAGCTTTTCGGGGAATAATTGTCGTTAAAATGCACGCGTATTGCGCGCGAATATGCGAGAGACGTAAGGAGAGGCGCACGGCCGAGGGATAGGGGGGAATCTTTCTTATTCTCCGACGCTCCTTCTCTCTCTCTCTCTCTCTCTCTCTCTCTCTCTCTCTCTCTCTCTTTCTCTCTTTCTCTTTCTTCCTCTCCTCGAGACACGCGGAACATTGGAATTCGTCGAAGTATTCGGAGATAGGGAAACGCGGCGGCTGCCTGTAGTGTATCGGGATTCCATCCCAAGCGATTTACTGCTTTTCTTACTCTTGTAAATTTTATATATAGATATATACATATATCGCTGTGTTTTTCGTTAAGAGAGTATTAAGCCTGTTCTGGAATATTTCCGGCGAGAAGGACTACGGGAAAGAGTAATGATGTGCATGCGAAATAAAGGTATTTACGAGCACGTTTTACTTTTCGCCTTACAGCTCTGGACTTTACAGAGAAAGACGTTTTGATTTTTCGTTCAAGTTGTAAACACGGCATTTAGATAACTGTTATCGAAAAGTTCGCATTTAATTTAAATCATTATTCATTCCTCTACGATTATATCTAGCGAATTTTTAACTATATAAATAATTTATTGAAAAATTAAAAAAAAACGCTCGATTAATCTAAAATTGAATGCATACATTGCAACAGCACGAAGTTTAGCTGTGTAAAGAGTGAAAAAAGTAGTAAGGTACCGTAAAACTGCTAAACACGAAAATTCTCATGAAGATTAATATATAAACAATATAACACAGGCTGATTCCGAGGCAAGCCAATGCACCTTCAAAAAGATCCCAAGCACTCGATAATTGCACTCGCTCAAATCGAGACCGCCGATAAGCCGGCACAGTGAAAAAGAGAGAGACAGAAAGAGAGAGAAGTGCATATATACATCGGGGAATGGCTTCTCAGCGTCTGCAACGAGACGTGGGTACAGTGGCTGGGATCGATTGCGCGCGAGAGCTGTCGTATTTTCAGATACGCGCCGAATAAAATAAAACGAGATGGTGGGGGGGGGGGCGGGAGGGAGAAAGGAAAAAAATGTCGTCTAGCAGATCTATCCTCTCCCCCACCATTCCACTATAGCTTCTCTCTGTATACGTATGTACACAAAGGCGAGGGAGAAAGAGAGAGACAGAAGGTAAAGCAGGTCCGAGAGAGATAGCCGCGCGATTCCCTTATCCGTTCTCTCATCAAATACCGATCGCGGGATGACTGTAACTCCGCCGGAATAAAGGGGGCCAGCAGAGCGGTGGCAGCAGCAGCAGCCAGGCGAATATTCCGGGGCCCGGGCGATGCGCGCCAGATAACCTCTCTATCTCGGGCTTATCTCGCCGGCAAAATCGCATCGTGACGTCGGGGGAGACAGTGGGACGGGGTACGAGGGGCGAACGGGGCCGAGGGAAGTCAAGCAGGGGGGAGAAGGTACTACCTCGGTTGCCGCGTGTGCGCGCACCTATACACATACACAAACGTCGGAGAGTCGACGATGAGGGGGAGGGGAGAAAGGACGAAGCGGCCCGGGGAATAAAGAGAGGACAGGACAGAGGTCCGCGAGCGGACGGCCTGGGAGATAAAGAGCGGGCTTAACGTACGGCTAAAGTCGCGCGCAGTGAAAGGAGCTGGCGAGGGGGTAGGAGGGAGGGGGGAGGTTTAGGGCGGGCCGCGGAGATACGCGGTATAATTGGACGGGAAATATAACGTCGAGGAGGCCGGGGGGTCGGTGAGGGGGGCGCATCGCTGGCGAGAATCAATGAGGACGTTTTTGCGCTTGGTCGCCCGATGATCGCGAGATACGTTATAATTAAATAAAGCCTCGGGCCTGGGCACATAGCCTCTGTATACTTGTGTGTGTATGTGTGTACCCCGGGCATTGTGTGAACCTGTCCCGAGTATAGCAGGGACGGCGGCACAAGTGGAGCAGCAGCAAGACACGGCTTCCAATTTTGCGAGCTGCACCGCGACAGGAGCGCAGCACACATAGACACAGGCACGTACACCACAAGCGAACGGTTCATCCGTGGTGCTGTTGCGGTGTGCATAACTGTAAATCCGCGGCGCGGCGAGACAAAAATCAAAGTGGAGTGTGCAGCACGAGACTGGCTGATACAGTTCGTGTGCTCCTCTCAGCTTTATACGCTATAAGGTAAGTATATATAAGAGAACGAGAAAGAGAGAGATAGAGGAGCCTGCAAGTATCACGAAGCACAGGGAGTTTAGCGGCGAGGAGGGAAAAAGGCTCGCGGTAGTGTCCCGTGTTGCGGAGAAAACAGCTGAGGGATGCGGCGGTGGAGCGAACGGGAGTCCACGGGTCTGTGGGCGAACTGGGTTGCGCCCTCTCTCGTGAGAGCCGCCGCTGCAGAGCGAGGGGCAGCAGCCGAGAGGAGCTCTCGGGGTTCCGGATCACAAAGCAAGCCTCGCGCGCGCACACGAACTCACACCCTATAAGCCTCCCCCTCACTCGCTTATCTCGCGAGCGCGTCTCCATAAGAGAGAAAGAGGTAGAGGATGCAGTAGAGGCTGGGGGTCTGTTCTGGCAAGAGGATGGAGGAGCTCTCTCTCTCTCTCTCTCTACCTGCACGCACACACGTACTTGACCAGGTCTACCTGCGCGGGCTGGTGCAGCGATGAGCGCCGCCGGCAGAGGCCGGTCGCGTGGACCGCGAGAGACGCGATATCCACACATAAATTTCTGTATCGGACAATGGGTAATTGTGCGCGCGATCCAAGAGCCCCGAGGACTCTCCCCTCCTGCTAAAGAAGGTGGAGGAGGTACCGGGGAAAGATGGAGAGACAAGCGGCTCTCTCTCTTGGGGAAGCGACTCTTCTGGCGCGAGAGAGCTCTCAGCCTCTTTAGCATGACCCTCGCGCTCTCCCCTCCACCCCTTCCAGTTCCCCTTCCACGTTTTTAACCGAGCGCGCTCGCTGCTTTTGAGATATTTGCCTGGGTAATAATTGCCTCGCTCGCCTCGTCGTTATACGTCTATGAAGACGTGAGAGATGCCTGCCTTGGTATGGTTATTAATACGTACAAGGACTCTCTCTATTCCGCTTTTCTTTCGTGGCTGTAGAAAATTCGTTAGGCGATCCGAAGCCGTTGGAATTATTGTTATTGCGCGGCTAGTTTTGAAGATTTTAACGGCGTTTATGGATGGTGAAAGGCTTATTGAAATTGATAGGTGAGACTTTGTACACACCAATATTCGATTACTAATGCTAGATCTGTCAGTTTTTGAAAGTATAGTCAGCCAACAAAGCTTTATGCGAACGGACGCAGCACCCGGGTGTAATTGTTGGATGTTTCCGTTACCTTATTGCGTACTACATATACAAAACCGAAGGATATGTTATGTTTGAGGAGAAAAAAAACCTGTACGTTAATCGGATTTAAATTGCGTCAAATATTTGTTTCTAAGAAACTTAAGACTAATGGTCTTTGTATATATTTTTGAATAGAATATATATTTTTAAGGAAAAAGAGAAACAAGCTAAAGCTAATGCCGCGATAAGACATATTCATTTCCGCAGCAGCGAAATAACGTTAAAAAGAAATAAGAATACGTGAACATTTGTATAAAAACTAACAACTCGAGATCGAAGAATAGCCATCGGTTTGCATTGAAAAAATAATCAATGAAAAACGGAATAACAGAGCCACGCGAGAGCGCAAAGTATAGAGCTCACGATTGCGAGAGAGAAAAGCAAGAGCAGGAAGATATATAAAAAGAGAAGAAGAGGCTCGTCCTAGGTATTATGCGCGAAAGAGCGAGAAGAGGCAAGTAGCCCTCGGGGCCGAAGTGTTAAGGTGGGCGGCGCTCGTCGATGTCAGATCCGCTCGGCTGATATTCCGAGTTACGTTCTCTCCCGCACCGCACACCATCGTTCTACCGCCATCCCGCCCCCTTACCACCTTTATTCCTTTATTCGCTCCTCTCTCTGCTCAACCTCCCCGACCCTACTCCTAATATCTTTCTTTAATACGCGAGAGACCGAGAGTGCCCGGTTATTTTACAAAATTTTAGTTTCCATGAAGTTTTTATAAAACCTTACCACGTTTGGTCCATCCCTCCTCCTTCATGTCATTGAGATTGCGAAGAATTTCTCAATGATCGATTGATGATTTTTAGTTTCGTCAAGTAGGTCAAGGACGGTATAGAGAAGAAGGAAAAGTAAGCTCCACTAATGTCCGCTGCAGTTTTCACGCCGAGTTAAGTTCGACGTGGTACCTGGGGCAGGAGAAGAAGAGAGCAGGAGAGATCGACGGCGTGTTCTCGGTGGTAGAGCGTCGTAAACGAGAGTTAGAGCCTTGTCCGAAAACGGTGAATGAAACATTAGCAGGAGAGCGAGCGAGCTCGTCCGTCCTGGCGATATATTATTCCCTCTCCCGTAATAGCAGAGGGAAGAGAGGAGAGCACGGCCGCGGCTCTCGGTGCGATTCCTTTGTCCGTGGTGGAAGAGTTGCGCCCTCCCGCGATCTCGCCGGCTATATACGAGCGCCCATTTTCGACTAGAACGGACGCACTTATTGCGGTCAGGAAAAAGGAGGAAGAAGAGTAACTGCCCACGGGAGATTTATGGACGGCTCCACCATCCTTACCCCTCTCGCTCTCCTTTTTTTTCTTTCCGCTGCATGTTTGACCTCTCGTCTTGGCTAAACACCTGATTACCCGCGTCCATCTCTAAATTCATGTAAAACATCGATTGCACCCTGCGTATTCCATACTGATTCATAAAAAATGCCCCCGCCGGCAAAATCCCGACATTTTCAACCGGCGTTCGGATCCAACGCACCCTCGAGGCCTTAAACAGTTAAGCATATTTCCAGACTGTGTCCCCTTCTGCTGAAGCACCGGCCGAAAAGCGTCATTCCCTTAACCCGAAACGAAAATTTCCATTTTTCAACGACAAAACGAGGTAGAGCGCGCTAGCGAAAAGCCCAGCTCCAAACACACAGACTCGCAGATATACATACGTAGAGCAGGCAAAGTCGGTACGGAAGGGGGGTAGTCGAGACATTACCATATTCCCGATGCCCCCCGTCCAGCTCCCGCTTTAATTCCCCTCCCTCTCCTTTTCTGCATATATGCCTCGGTAGGTACACCGGCCACTTCGTGGAATTACTTCGTATTGCAGAAAGGGGTAATCCGCTGTCCGAGCCCTTTTCCCCGAGACTCCCTCTCTCTCTCTCTCTCTCGCTCTTTCGGTGCTACGCAACGCTGCGAACGAGAGGTGTGTAAGCGTGTATGTGTCCGTGTGTGTGTCCTCGGCTTAGGCGGCACTTTAACTGCTGCTATATGCCGTAGCTATACTCGTGTTTTACAGCCTGGCCCTCGATGCTAGTTCGAGAGCCTTGCTTCTCGCGACGTTTCTGGGGATTGTCGAGGAGCTGGTTAGCCTTCCCGCTCCGGTCTTGCCTTTTTTATGCGTCACAATTAAACGTAATTTTGCAGTCGACCGCGAGCTTTTCTACAAGCCCGACGTCCGCTTCTGAATTTTCATGAAATTTTACGTGCAAGGATCTTTCTTTCTTTTTTTTTCTTTATTTTCTTTTAATTACAGGAGTTGCCTGGAAAACTCGTGTAATTTTATAAAAATTCAATGTTTCGAAGAGGCATAAAATAAAAAAGAAACAAACGAACCGCAGAAAGAAGACGTTAACAGCCGCTTGGTTTTACTTCGGTTAAGCAAAAATAAAATTAACGGCTAGTAAGGGAACTTTTAATTTCGATTTAGAAACGTCATGGGCGAGGGATGGAAAGAGCACGAAAGATAAAAGGACGTAATTAAAGCAGGTGACTCGAGAAAAGCGAGCTTATTCGTACAATGTACTATTATGCTTCGGTATTATATTCGCAAAGAACGTGAAAGGGGGAGCAAGGAAAAAAAAAGGTCAGAAGGCTCGTATTTTTAAAAAGGCCCACGACGTTGGCCTGCAAGCACTCGGAGAGAGAGAGAGAGAGAGAAAGCGCCTAGAAGCAGGGAGAGAAAGGCAGCAAGAAAGGAAGAAAGTTCACTGCGGGAGGCTTGGAAAATGCGAAAATTTGCCGGCTTAGCGGCTGCAAAAGTTCGGCCCTTGTTACGACCCTGAAAAGAAGCGAGCGGCCGAGATAGAGAGCAAATTCTTAGTCGGAGCTTGAGGGGGGAGGTGAGGGGGCCCAGAAGAGAGGGAGGGCTCGATTCTATCGCGAAGCATAGAGAATTTTCCCCACGGCGTTTCGCGAGAGGGAGGGATATCCTCCTCTCTCTATATCTCCCTTGAAATCCGCGAGTTTCCCAACTCGGCTCGGCGCGCGCGAGACTTTTTCGCTCTCGGTTTTGTAGGCCGTCTCTTTTGCTTCAATCGATAAATTCTAGCTCGGTTTCCCATCCCCCGGCTGGGCTGCACCTTTCGCCAAGTCGCTACACGCGGCGGACCGCTCTTATCGATCCCACCTATCCGTGGCTATATGCGAAATCTCGCGGCGCATGCACGCCCGCTGGAGATTTGATTAATGTCCCGCAGCGGTGGCGGCTCTCCTTTCGAAAATTCGAGAGAGAGAGAGAGAGAGAGAGAGACAGACAGAGAGCTAAAGCATTTTCCCGACGATGTGTGTTGCAAACTGCAGCTTGAGAAAAGCAATCTGTACACCGGGAGAGTAGCGCCCCTTGTTCAATGCTCGCGGAATTAATTTCCGAGTGATTTTGTCGCTTTCCTAACGACTGCTGACTCTCTCAAACGCGCGCGACTCTAATGTCACAAGATACACTCTGTGCATTGAATTTTGCGAATGTCGTTAGCATATGTATTTCTATGCGTTCGATAGAAATCGCGAATATAGGACCGTTGTGGGAACGATTTATAATAATGAGCTTAACGCAGCTTTATTGATTTGAAAATTTGAATATATTGTTGACACCTTGGAAGAATATATTGCCTAAACGTATATAAGAAAAAGCTGTAGGAAGTCTTATTACGTCTACACGTGAAAAAGTCCGCAATATACGTCAGGTTGGATCTTTTATCATAAGGGCGTGTAACGGAATGGATAGATATAAGAGTCAATTTATATAAAGACGTAGCAAAATCTAGCTTCTTTATATTTACAGAGAGAATTATTAGTAATTGATAAGTTCAGCCGTGACATTTTGTGGCGAGCTCCCTCGCCCTTCAGCCCCTCTGTAATGGGTTACATAAAAGTTTAGCCCCCACTGATTGCGTAAAAGTTTCGCAACTGGATCTGAAACTCGAAAAAGTTACAAGCTCCAACGGCCAACTTTGTTCCTGCCTGTGTAGTAATAAGTTATTATTGGATTAAATGCAGGGATGAGGTGGGAAGGTAAGGGGTGGGAGGGGTGAGAAAAAAGTCTCGCTAACTATCGACAAATTGAGCATAGCCTTTCGAAATTATTTTACAACCTACTATACGATAGAGGCCATTACGTTGCCTCGTCTATTTACATTCTTTCCAATCTGGGAAAAACAAAATTTACACGTATCCTCATAACCAACCCTCTTAATTATTAACGAGACATCGCCACTTACCTTTTAGCTTGAATTACACCCACACACACCTCGTTTTTTTCGGCCAACTTCCCCCCCCCCCCCGAAAACAAAAGTATTTCATTCTAGTTGAAACAAATCGTTCCCAAAAGAAGAGACGCTCGCTTTCTCGCGTGAAAACGTTTATCCGAGCCCAAGGTCTCGGCGAATCCTACGCGGCTATACTCGCGTAACAAACTGTAGCACCTCGACTGCCACGGTGAATTAGACGGCAAGAATGTCAAAGTCGGCCGCGGCTCGTAAGCTCGGGAAGCGTTAAGCTCGCTCTCTCGTACCGACCGTTAAAGGGCCCCCACGAACAGCATAAGAGGTGGATGGGGGTGAGGGGGACGAGTATTTCGGTGTAAGGAGCGGAGAGGGTCGTTACGCCAGCGGATGACTCCGAGAGTTGGCCTCCCGCGGGAGCCGTAGCGCGAGGCTAACGGCCCCCCTCCTCCTCCTCCCTACTCTGCCTACGTGTGCTCTATCACCGCGGGAGCGGGATATACATTATTCGAGAGGCCGACCAGGGAGATCTCCGACTTCGGACCTCACATTTTCTCAAAGAGGAGGAAGGGGAATTTGTTACTTTCTTCTTTGCTTCTCGGGATCACTACTAGCGGCCGGCTCGACCCTGAATTTTATAGGCCTCCGCATAGCCCCTGGGCACCGAATCATTGCTAAGTGTTTCTTTCTCGCTCGGATTCCCCGACTTATTTTGCACCTGGGAACGTAATACACGGTGTATCAGAGAGGAAGTTTTCGCGCGCTCCTATGCCTCTGGGACGCAGCGGATAATTCAATTAGCAAGATACTACTGTTTTTTTTTCCTCCAACTTTTTCTTTGTACAGAATATCCCAAATAAATTAGAAAAAGAAGTAATTCTCGATGCTAATCCAACTGCGTATCCAAATAGACATTTTATAAATTCTATAAAGTGCAGTATCATTTCCCTAAGCTGCGCTAGTTACAGTATGCTCGTTCGCATAAATAAAATCCCGTCGACGTATATCTCCCTTCGTATATAACCTCGGCATCGGCTGCAGATGCGCAGTCATCGACACGTTCGATTGAAATCCACCCTTAAAAAATTGAAATCTATTTAGAGGTCGCATTGACTTTCAAATTCGGCGCAAGAGAGCGGGCTAGTCGTCGTCTGGGGGCACTTGACTTGCGCAAAAAGCTCGGGAGATAAGTATCCCCGATAGGAAAAGCCGTTCCTCTCTCTCTCTCTCTCTCTCTCTCTCTCTCTCTCTCTCTCTCTCTCTCTCTCTCTTTTTCTCTAGCGTCAATCGCTCCACGGCGCATCCGAAAAAAATCCTTCGAGTCATCCTCGAGCGCTGCCTCTAGCCCCACATCGATTTAGCATGCAGAAAGAAGAAGAAACCGAGATAGAAATAGAGAGAGGGAGAGAGAGAGAGGTGGAATCGAGGAGATCGGTCGAGCGCGCGGTTTTCAATCGGCCGATCGAGAACGCTCAATGCTTCTCTCTCCCCGTTCGCTTGGATAATCCGATAAGGAAGGACCGATGGGGGGTATTCGCGTTTTCGGAGAACCTCCAGACGATTGGAAATCTCATCTAAAGAGAGAGGGAGAGAGGCAGGCAGGCAAAGGGAAGGAGCTGGATGCTTGTCTGTGTCTGCGTTTCGTATATCCCGGGCCTTGGGATTATTACGCCCTGATGCGCTAACCGCCTCGACCGAGAAGGGCGTCGCCCACGCGTACTTTCATCCTCTATCTACCCGACACCTCAAATAGGGGCGAATCGTTTTTTCCTTCGTCTAAAACGATACTTTTTTTTCTTTTAAGAGAGGCCTGAAATGGCCTATTTTCGGTAAGAGAGTGCCGTTATATATTTTTTTCGTACGATGTACTTTGACTGGCAATCAAGTCATTTTCGTTCCAATGATAAGGAAAATAGGCTATTGTTTGAAACTTTCAGGATACTCTTTCAGGATAAATTAGTTCTATTTCAAATGTAAAAAAAGATTGTTTGACGATGATTCTCCATTTACAAATGCTCGAGCTTAATGAAAGCCTTTCTCTACATGTAAATAAAGGAGACCTAAGACTATATTGAAAAAAGGGGCAAGGGAATCATGCTTCTCGTATTGATATGTTAATTTACGTATCCCATTCAAGCGAGAAGTCAATGAACACTCCATCAAGATAGCAGAAATAAGAGGAATAACAATAAACGACAACAAAAATATCATAGTCCAGAAGAAAAAGAGAGAGAGAAGGAGGAAGGGTGTGTGACACTTGGAGAAAAAGAGAAAAAGAAGAAAGAAAGCTGTAGGAAAAGAAGATCATACGTGTACACACATGCAGCGGACAAGTCAACAAAGGAACAAAAGACGCGCACGTGAGGAGGTGGAGGAGGACGAGGAGAAAGAAAAAATTCGTAAAAAAGACAGAGAGGGAAAGAGGATGTGAAGAAGCAAGCAGAAGAGACTGCGCTCATACAGTGAAAAGTCAATCAATTGTCGTTGGGGGAGAGACGATGGTGCAAGCAACGCTGGGGGCCGGGGCATTGTTTGCTCGCGGCTCAGCGCTAATTCCTATTTGCGGACTCGATTACCACCACCGCGCACGGCCGGATTTTCCTTTTCATAATTCCGTAATATCCCGTGGTCGTGGCTGCACACCCGGCTATAGACACGCACACACACAGCCACGTACACCCACACACCAGTGTATAACATTCCATGATTGCGGTGGTGCACGGATGGGATTTGTTCACGGCGTGGCGATTCCACGGAATCCCACCGCAGAGACAGAGAGCGCAAGAGAGAGACAGAGGTCCTTTGATCCGTTCAATTGATTCCTTCGGCTGGGGCTGCCTCTCCCTCCCTTCAAGGCATCCGCGCGTGACCGAGCACAAGCGCGACCTCGCGTTAATTATTCCCCCTTCCTCACGAGGCTTCCCTATAACGCGTATATATTTGGGATATTTGCGAGCCGTGGGGCCTAAATTGGCCTAAATCATGAACGATCGAGGTTTGACCACAGTAGACAGAGTATGGGCGACTACACGCGGCTGTGGGGGTCAAGGCGAAACGACATACGTCGATTATCGTAATGAGACAGAGAGAGAAAGCCCGTGTGGTGTGGTTTGTGCGATTCAGCCGAGCGATCCTCTGGATTAGCGCGATTTTGCACAGATGGCCGGATTTCGATTTTCACGATTTGGTAAGCACGACGATTTTGAAATCGGAGTTTGCCTGGAAAAAGGAATAGGGGAGAACGTGTGAGGCTCGTTGTTAGGTCCTGGTCAGAAGTTCGGGAAGATTGAGTGTAATTGCGTTTGCGAAGACGCGGAGATACGGAACTTCGGGGAGACGGTTGGGAATTGGATTTTTGTAAGCCGAGCGTACGTAATAAATGAAATTTCGTACGTAACGACTGGTTCTCGTGCTGGGGTTCACTATTGAGAATTGTGTGATCTGTAATCGAGTTAACGTGCGGTAATCTCATTACCATAATTTACCCTTGAAATTTAATGGTCTAATTATAAGAATATATAAAGTTTATATTTGCTTTTTAATTGATCCTTTTTTATTTAAGTATTATTTAAACCAGTCCAAGCTATCTTAAGTATTAAGCAAAGATCAAAAACAAATGTTACTCATTTAATCCAACTAGTAGGTATTAAATGTCAGCAAACCCTTACACTTGTATAAAGATTCCAAATGTTCCACGAGTCACATTATTAAATTCACGTCAAAATTTCGCATAACTTCCAATTACCATGCTCTATATTAAATTTCAATTTAAGCAAAGCGACTCAAACTCCGGAATACCAGCAATTCGAGTTATCTAGCCATTGCACTCTCGTGTTATTTGTCCACTCGACAAATACACGTCGTGCCATCCTGTATATAGCATGCTGTGCTCTAGCAAGCGCCTCCAAAAACATCTCCCCCTCCAAAAAAATACGTAATTTTGTCAGTATAGTCTGACGCTCAAGCTGAAGCCGTTAGATAAGTTAGCGTAATTGACGCTGTTTTTCGCAGTAGCGCGGCAGACGTCAGCACGAACACATAATTGCGCATTCTCCGAGTAAACGACTAATGGCGCACCTATGCGCTCTCCCGAGCCGCACGCCCTTGCCTCTCCCCTCCTCCTCGAATCCTCGCGCTATTTGTAAATGCGCACGCAGCTCGCTGCATTAATGGTATTTGCGAGGGAGGGCCGTGCCCCTCTCCCCGCCTCTCCTAAACTCCTCTTACGCGCCTGGATTTCATTATAGCCACTCAACGGCTTTCCACTCCTACGACTCGACTGTTCGCCGTAATTTAACGTTTTTAAACATTACTATTTATAAAATTGTCAAATTTTAATATCATCGCACGTATAATTATTGACTTAACGGTACAAACGGTTTGGTTGTCAGAAAAGTATCGAGGTGATGGTGGATCGCACGATAAATTGTCTTTAATTAATTTGACGATGGGAACGAGAAGAGAGAGAGTGAAAGAGAAGAGGATGCTGGCAATGGAAGTCGCCATATAATGGGTTCCACCCTACCCCCCTGGCCAACGCGTCCGTGGACAACGGAATTCGCTCGCCCAGCGCCGGCAGGACAATGGAGCGATTAACTTGCGTGGGCCGGCTCGTTGTTTATCGTAAGAGCTGCCGTTGCCGTTGCAGCGCGTTATTTACTCGCGGTGGCAGCCCGGCCAAATCACTCGCTTAAATTATTCCCCTCTACGGACGACGACGACGACGACGACGACAACGTCGACCACGAGTGGCCAGCGACAGCCTCCTCCGCCTATTGGCTAACTACTCTCTCGAAACCAATGCTGGTTAACATCGTCGTCTGGTGTGTCTCTTATCCCGCGACTGTCGCTGTTGTTGCACTCCGTTGTGGAATGTCGTTTAACGCGTTTAGCCGTTATTTTTTCGCTGATTAATCAATAGCCATTTGTATTCGACTGACAAATTTGGATCGCTTGCTTTTCGTTATGTGTTTCTTTGTGTATTTTTTTTTGTATATTTTTTTTTATAAAACTAATTTTTATTCCCCGGGATTTATTTGACGTTCTTATATATACTTGCTGCGTATACTTGCACATATATATTTGGCCGGGCTTGTCGTATGATGTGTATCAGTGGACATTTATTTATTGATACGCCAGTGCGATTGATAATAACCTACAATTTGTATGTATTTATACATATCTGAGATAGTATGTACCCAATTACCTGGGCACATGCATCCCTGTTGCTGCATTTACAGTAGAGGGTGCATTAGCTTAAGCACATCTCCGTTTATGTATTTACCGTAGATTTGCCCGTGTTTGCGTGTCAATGCAATATTGATCAGTAATCAAAACGTTTTGGGCATTAAAAATTGCTTATGTAATAAACATGCGAAAAGTGTAGCGTTTCTCAAAACGATACAAACAAACTCGTTACATACATATAGTTATTTTCTTGTCACTTCGTCGTTACACATTACTTTTTATACAAAGTTATTACCTATTATCCTTTTTTCAAGTTTTTACAAAGGTCTTTTACCTAAAACTGTATTCGAGCCTGCGAAACATTCAACAGCCGAATTTCATCAGAGCAAATATTAACGAAAAAAACTTTCTAAGTACAAAACGAGGCGCTAATGAATTATGAATTTCATAAACACCGAGAGCGAAAAAAACGAGGAGTCCGCGTTTCCCCCAAAAGAAATCAGGAAATTAACGCTCTGCTCAATAAATTTAAAGCTTCCGCGAAAAAATAACTCAATTCACCGAAACGTGCTAACTCGCAAAAAATACGTGAAATAATACTCCTTCACGATTAGTCACGTTAATGACTTCGTCCTCGAGATCCTCATGGCCCGTCGTCGCCAGCAGCACCGCCGTTGGCGTTCTCTCCACGAGGGCAGACCAAAAAAAAGGAAAATATAGTCGCGCGAAAAAAAGACGGAGAATTGGGCGTGCGAGAGAGAAAAAGAAAGAGGAGGCGGGGAAAGTGTTAAAGTACGAAAGTTATTACGTCGTCGCGGCCGTAAAAAAAGATATTTCCTCGGTAGCTCGGGCGCGAGAATTCAAGCCGAAAAAAAACGAGGATGAAGGAGAGAAAAGAAGGGCACGGGGAGAGTGGAACAAGGAGCGATTCGCTACCGCGCGACTCGTGCGTTTTATTCCCGGCGCACCGGAGGAAATTCCCTTTGATCGAGCCGACAGGTTGATCCACGCGCGCCAGCGTAAGAGATGCGCTTTAATAATTCTTTCTATCGGCCTGCCTGCACGGCAACTTGGTCAACAGCAGCCACGCCCGGCTTACCGGACTCTCCTTTAAATATTCATGGAGTCAAACTGACAAAGGCAATGAACAGCCGCCCACCCCCCTGCCGCTGCTCTTCTCCTTCTACTCGTCTACCGAACATTCACCCTTTCTTCTTCGATCTGATCTTTGGATGTAAACTTGCGCTTGATGGGGTCTACGTTTGGTACAAAGCGATTTTGGAATTTTAACTAGGCGTTTTACGACTTCTCAGGATACTCGAACTGGTATTGGACGAATGGAGATTTTAAAACGTTACGTGCGTGAATATGAATTTTTGGAACGAATTTCAAATTGGTTTAGGTTTATGTACTTATTATATCACGGAAATTTTGGTGAACAGTATAAGGATCATTAACTATTCGAGGAAGTGTGTCCATGTAATAATTAAATTTTTAATTGTGGCTTGCTTTACGTGAATAATATTTTCGGATGAAAAGAGATACGAAAAACTTGACGATTATTTGGCTGTTTACATTTGCGTTTAGTTACATAGGACTGAGTATGAATAAATTAAGGGCGATTGAACTCATTACGAAGCAACGTAAAGGCTTAGACACATTAGTACGTCGCGGGATGTCGAAGTGACATGTATATAAAACTCGTACAGGATATTCGTATAAAATAATTTTATTTTTGAAATAAAATGTCAAAAATTTTTACTGCAAAAACTAGTTTTGTGCTTTTAAAATGTGCTATGAAATATTTGGCTGTTTGGCCAGCATCTAACGATGAAAAAAGATATGTAGCTATTAGAAATTTCTTGTGGTGGTTTTATTTGCTGAACAATGTGATTCTTTTAATTCCAACGCTATATGGCATTTTCGTAAGGCATGACAATATAATAATAACAATTTACTCTTGGATGGAAGTGACTGCTTTTCTCGAAGGAATAACTATTTTAATCACAATGAAATGTCACGAGACGCGGTTGCGGGTATGTAATTTACTAAAATTTTAACTTTTTTCAATATACTCTATTTATTATTTTTTTGTGCAGGTATTGTTTTGGATAATGAAAAATCAGTTTTATAACAATAACTATACTATTTCCTCTAGTTATGCTAAAAGTTATGCAATAATGTATTGTTTTGTTATACTTCTATATTTCTGTACTGTTTATACTTATCTACACGTTCCAAAGTCGTTAATGCAAGGATTCCTTACTACAGCCTATTATCCTTTTGTAATAAAATCATCAACGTTAAGAATTTTACTTTACTGCAATCAAGTAATTGTTGTCTTGCATACCTCAGTAATTTTAATGACAGATGCACTGATAATTGTGTCAATGTATGCGTGTACGATACTTTTAGACAATTTGAAGAACAAATTAAAAAATGCGAATACTGTTGAAAAACTCAAGATTTGTATACACGAGCACGATGACATCTCTAAGTAAGTTTTCAAAATGTCAGACTTTAACAGTAAAGTAAAAATTTTTAATAACAATTGCTTATGAATGTTTTTTAGAATAATAAGTGAAACCAACAAAGTAATTCGTATATTAGTATTCAAAACAATAATTACGTTTTGTGTATATAGTAACAGTGCAGGGTTGCAAATAATAAATGTAAGTTGTATTACAATATTTTTCAAATTATAAGCTTATAAAATGCTACTTTAAAAAATTACCAGCTACTCATATGTTTTTTTCTATTTTCAGCAAAATGCAAAAGCAGGGGATACACTGTTACAACTAATGATTCTTTCAATAGTAACGTTAAGGATTTACGTGTGTATTCAAAGCGCTGAAAATATGAGTTCATTCGTACGTCTCTTATTTTTTAAAATTAAACTCTGACTTTGGATATTAACTATCGATAATAATCTTTTAGAGCAGCGAAATTGGATTTACCATATATTCAACTTATTGGTACAACGAAAGTCTGAAAATTATTTTTATGAAAACTATGATAATTCAACGATCTCACAAAATATCGAAAATATACATTAATGGATTAATGGCAATTCTGAACAGACATTATTTTGGAAAAGTAAGTTGGTTACATTAAGTGTTATTTGTACATTTTGATAATTTGATTTATTACTTTTTAGTTATTATGCGCAGTGTATTCTTATTTCACAACACTACGTATTATCTTCAAAAAACAACAATAATTTCTGAATAAACCTCTGTAAATAATAAATTTAATAAGAATTTGATATTACCTTAATAACTACTACTTTATTGATTTATGCGTGTTTACTAAATAAAAATTATTTACAAGGTCTACCATAATTAACCTTCCATCTATCGCTACCTTTCAATTGTCGTAAGTATATTTACTTTGTAAATAATTTCTCGATTCACTATAAGCGTAGTCTACATTAGACATTATAATGCTGCTACATTATTTTTTTTTAATATATTAGTAAACCAATAGAAAAATTACTCAACTCGTCCAATTATCCATACGTTCACGAAGAACCAGCCAAGAAAAAAAATGAACAACAAATATACTCCAACTTTGCGGTACATTTCCAAACAACGAAAATCCCCCAAGCATATTATACGTTAAGCCAAACCTATCCAGTCTAGACGCACATAGTCAGCGAGAGGGGAGTGTTGCGCCAATAATAAATTCGCAAAATAAACAGACAACGCGAACGAGCGGAAAAGCCGAACGGAGGGTAGTCAGAGGTCGGCAGAGGGGGCGAGGGGGGAAGAGGGGTTAGCTCCGACTTTTGACGGGACGACCGGCGCCGAGCCGTATAATTGGCCATCGTGCCCCCGAACTTTGCGCGCAACTTTCCGCGGCGCGGGGGCTCTCATATACACGTATAGATTTGTATAAGTAAAAATTACTATATTGTATAGGTTTTTGAGGACAAACTCGATGTATAGGGGAAATTTACTACACGTATAATACTTT
>JAPYYQ010001939.1:0-25346 GCA_030522585.1 Anagyrus pseudococci | reverse complement strand
TTTCGGACAGTTTGTGTGTAAATTTCATCAAAATGCATCGATGTCCGGGGTTTACTAAGACACATAGTAATTTTTACCCTACAATTTTTCTCAGTGTATCGATTTTGTCTTTGTCCCCGGGTGTGTTCAATCACACCAGAGATTATAGATTATGAAAGTAGGCAATTTTCACTTTGTAGAATGCTCGGAATAACTTTTCCTGTGGTACGAAAGAGGAAGTGGGGAGAGAGGGGGGGGGGGGTAAGGCTGTAATAAATGTGTGTCGCGCGACTTGCATACTCGAGAGCGAAAGAAACGTTTATATTGCGGGGCTCCGGTTGCTTCGGCTTTCGCAAAATAAAAATAAGCAGAGTATACGGCATCGGCACTGCTTGGTTAATCATATTTCTCGGGCGCTCTCGGCCATGCGAGACTATTGCGAAATCGCGTCTTATAACGGTAGAAAAGCGGCGCGATGAAAAGAAAAAAAAATCGCTACACCACTAACGTCGTATACACAGTCCGCCACATTTGATTTTCCATCGGAGGAAACGGCAAAGGCCGAGAGCGTCGCGTTTTTCCATCTCCTGCGCCTCGGCGGCGCGCGTTATCGGGCAGTTGGTGAAACGGAACATTACTTCCCTACATCAACCATCTGCTCTCTCTCTTTCTCTTGGGGCGCACACGTGTGTGGCCTAGACGTCGTAAAAATCCTGTCCCGGTTTCCTCGGCGCGCCTCAAGCGTCGGAAAATCATTTACCTCCGCAGTCCGAGTCGTAATCGTCGTCTTATCGATCCCGACATTTTTCAAATATTCGTTACTTTTACTATCGGAGCCAAGGCCGCTCGTAATTCGAAACCTCTGCCACGAGCACGTTTCATCCTGCCTCGAGCGACATTCAGGACGACTGCGAAGCACGCCGTAAAAAAAAGATAGACGCAAGTCGGTCCAGATGCTCGTCCCGATCAAGTGTGCGCGCTGACACCTACAACGTCGCAAGAAAGGGCGTTCCGGATGTCTTCAGCTGTGTAGGGGCGCCGGAACAAAAAAAGGGGGGAGCCGGAAGTTCACGGTCTTCCGGCTTGTCTCTCTGGCTTCCTTGGACGCGCGCGCGACACTTTTCCCGGGGACGAGGGAGAAAGCAGAGACTGTCTAGGCGTGGGGGGCCTGTTTCTTTTATACTTGTATTTTTTTTCGCGTGAAAGCGCGTGCCGTCGTTATGCATACTTGAAACTCGGCGCTTCGCGGCTCAACAAGTGTTTTGCCTTAATAACCGATTGGCCGTCTGGATCTTTTTAAATAGTGTTTTATAAGGAAACAGAGTTTTCCCCAATTTTCCCGCTGCTTGGCTTTAGTATTTTCTAACTTATCCGAGCGCGCAAGTCTGTGGCTTTTCTCGAGAGCAAAGTTTGGCCTGATTCTTAATCGAAGCACTAGGCCGTTTGATATCTCGCACTTGGCTATTAATCAAGGTAATTAATGGCTCTCTCTCTCTCTCTCTCTCTCTCTCTCTCTCGAGCTTATTGCTCGCGCGACTTGATCGAAAAATAACGGTTAAAACGCTCTCGAGATTTCCTTTTCAAAATAAACACCTTTTGATTCCATTGCTCTACATAACTGGCTCAAAGTCATCCGTTGTAATCTGCACTAAATGCGCTCTCATATCTACTTGGAAAAAAAAGAGCGAAGTAAATAAATCACGCCCATGGAGGTGCGCACAAGTCGAAGCTTAGCCGCCCGCATAATCGCTCGCAGCCTTCGAAAGACGCGTGTCCTCGCTAGTTTAACGACGCGCTCCGCCGGAGCAAAAACCGTCGTCGGCGGAAAAACGCGGCCTCGTGAAATTCTAAACGCCCGACGACTGAGAGAGAGAGAGAGAGAGAGAGAGAGAGGGCGGGGGAGACAAAGTTCTGCCTGGCGCGCGGAAGGTCTCCATGCTTCGGCGCCTCGTCGTGCTATTGAAGACCAGCTTAAAGCTCCCCGGACTTTTTAACCGTCGATGTTTTCTTTTATTTCCCGCCGGTTTTAGCGCGGCTATTTTTTGGGTTCTTTCATGCTTTTTTTGTTGATGGAGGAGGAGAAACGGAAAAAATTCGGGGGAGAAAATTTATTTGACTAAAGCAGTCGAATTGTTTCGTCGATAAATTGGTGCGAGCGCGCACGCACACACCCGCCTGACCCGGACGTTTTCCTTAACGCCTATCCGCTGTTAAGTTAGTAGACTGGAATTGACTTGCCGATAACTAAATTGTCTTTCTAATTAACGATATCTGCCTTTTCAAGTCATTCTCGCCTTTTATTTTTCTACTTCCGTTCGTTCTTTAACGATACTGCAGAAAAATGTATCGTTAATCGTTCCCCCTCTGCAACATACGTCATTAAAATACCCATAAATTATTTAAAAAAAGAACAAAAATAAACCAACACATATAAATTTGAGTTTCGACTATCGTTAAAAGTTTCATATTTTATTTTCTGTTTCAGGTAAGCCGATTTTTACTCGACACATCGACTTCCAGCGGCACGCGAGTAAGACATGAATTACCAGCTCTATATATTCGTTATTATTCCATTAACTTCCGTCGGCAGCGGGCTTAAGGCAATTCCAAAATCGCGTTACAAATAAAAATTCTCGCGCGCGCCTCAGCCCGCGCTTTCGCAATTCTCGAGAAAACGAAAATTCAAGCGGGCCGTGAGCGCTTTTTCCGCCTTTTAAATTCAGCCCAGCACACAATTTGAATTTATACCGCACCAACCGCTCACACGTGCTTGCAGCCCCTGACATTTCATTGGAAAGCCCTCCATGGCCACTCAGAGTTTCTCGAAACGACGCGAATTTCGCAAATTTTCCATTTTCTTCATTTCCATAAGCCTGTACAGCGTGTGGCGGGTACTTTAAAAGCTATTGAGGCTAGAATTTTATCGCGTCGAGCGTAAAAGAGACTCGTCATAGAACAAACCAGCCGTAAAACGACTCGCCGGATGGAGCGAATCCGAGATGCGTATACTCTAGCGCGCATGCGGTCGAGAGAGGATAGATCAGCGCAACGCGAGAACCAGCGAGTCTCTCGTTTCGCGACTTGGCGCCGACTTTAACTGCGACCAATTTTTTCCGCCGACTCGCGCGTTCTATTCCATTCCGCGGGCTCGAAAAATCGTCGTTATTTATCCTTAGCGCGTATTTACGAGGATTATAAGTTCGGGGAAAACCAGGCCGAGATTTTTCGGCTGCTTCAAGTTTAATAAAGCTGGTTGGCGTGTACAGGTGTGCGATTGCGTGACGGCAAAACGGAAAATCATCGTTGGACGTAGGCTGTTTGATTCGAATGAGAAAATAGAAGAGTAGTGTTGTGTGAGTGGGGGGGGGGGAGGAAAGGCCGAAATGAAAAGTAAAGGCTGTTATGTAGGGCGACGCTCTTCCGTGGGAAAGGAATTTAACGCGTACGCGAGCAGGGAGTTTGAAAGGACATCGACTACTACCGTGCCACGCATCGGCCAACTCGAACAAACGCTCGTCTTTTCGAAACCCGACGTTTCCAGCCTTCGTTGACAGCCTGATCTTCCTGACTCGATTTCGTTTTCTAAAACTATGCGCATGAGGTGCATGCATACACCTGCAAGCGGAAGCTGCGAACTTTGCTGCTTCGTATAAATGCAAGTTTTTGAATGTAGATATAATTTTCATGATGTTGACGTGTGCGAAAATAATAGGCCTGTTTTTTTTTGTCACGCAACGAATTACAATTGTGCGTCGTTCGGATGAGGTAAAAAAATGTACCGGGTATCGATAATTAACGTCGGCTTGTTAAGTGCCGGGTTATTTGTAAGTAGCTGATGCGATATTAATTCTTGGTTGTCCTAACTGGTTCGGCAAACGCTCGGGCTATTGAGTAAGATCTCGGGATACTTCTTGCGCTGGACTATTATTTTTTATGTTTAGTCAACGTCTCAAGTTATTGTTCAAAAAATCTTCCAGCAGGTTACAAATTTTCAAATTAATAAGTCTAACAAATTTTGTAGAAAGTATAAATGTACATTTGTTTATCGCTCAAATCAAGCATCTATATCTGTAGCATAAAGTGCAGGGGGGAGTGCTAAAAAATCGCATTTATATAACCAAGCATCGTAGACGAGATTCACGTGGCTCTCGGGCTTTGTACTCGCTGTATCCCCGACGTTTCGACGCTCCATTCATCTCCGCGTCGAACGTACTTACAAGTCGGACCGACGCGTCAATCACACCAGGCGAACCGCTAGCATTTTCCCTTCTCCATTCCAATCTAAGCTTCACGATGAAATAAAACGAATGAAGAGGAGGAAGAAAAAAACGAAGTCGAGAAATTTCGACAGGGGAAAGCTACATCATGAATAAAACGCAGCCGAGGAAAAGCAACGGAGAGGTGGGGGAAGTGAGAGAAGCTGGGAGAGGGGAGAAGAGAGAAGAGATCACGGGCTGTATATCGAAAAATCCAGCATCCGCGCTCTATGCCGAGGAGGCTCGTTCGCATTCCAGCCGCGAGAGAGAGCCCCCTGGCACACACACGACGGCTCTTCGATAACGGGAGGAAAGAAGCGGACGCGATGGAGGAAAAAAGAAGTCACAATTATGAGTACACGAGTACGGCGATATGTGCTCTACGAGTCTGGTGCATCTACGAGGCTTGGTGCATGCGGTAGCCTAATGGCTGAGCTTGTTCGGCTACTGGCTAACTTATCGCTCCGTCTCCGACTGTTTTTCTCCTTTTAGATTGTTGCTCCACGTTTATTATGCATCTGCCGTTTCTGAGCAGTTTAAATATTTCCCGAAAACAATAATTATAAATTCGAATTTATGTAAACCTCTTTGTTTTTCAAACGGTCGAATTAACCGCGGCCGTTCATTCATAAACGCGCGATTATCAAGTCACTAAAGCCCGGGCTCTCCAGTTATCAGCGTAAATTTCCCCCGCATTACTCTCAACAATTTATAAGACTGCTTCGTCTAGCGAGTTTAAAAAAAAAAGCAACGGACATTTCCCTTGCGCTGCTGCCCTCTCCCTTCCTTATATACCCCCCGAAAAAAAATCGGATTTACGACAGTGTTTCAACGACCATAAACATAATTCAGGAAGCCGGTTTATTTTCAGTAGCCGAGCAATTTGCCTCTCCTCGTGCATTCCCCGTACAAAAACAGCTCCTTCGTCAAAAGGAGAAAAAAAGTTTTCCAAGCAGGTCCTATACAAAGCCAGATTTTTCCCTTGCTTGGGCGTGATTACGCGCCCTGCTATTTCAGCGAGTGAGATGAGTCTGCTGGCTTGTTTTTGGGCCCTTTGTAACTTACCCAGCGCGCGTACACGACTTCCGCCCCCCTCCTGTGCTAATACTGGACTCTCGAGTTTACTGGACCATTTTCATTTGGCTCTGTCTAAGGGTAATCTGGGCCTGTTGTGATTCGAGGCAGGGCTGCGTAATCTCAGATCGGCGAGAATCTAAAGGAGGAGTAGGTCGGATCGAGTGTTTCTTCCAATCGGCTATCTGTGCACCCGTTTGTTTCGTAGAATCTCTCGAAATTGTATATCTCTAAAAATAGACGAGCGCGTTTGTGTGCGGCCGAGGAATGCTGCGAATGAAATTACGCAAGGAATGTCACAGCTGGCCTCTGTTACGTCTCTCTCCCTCTCGATATGTCTTGAGAAAGAGAGGGGGAGATAGATGCGTCTTCTTTATCGTCTTCTCTTGCTCCCTATGCTCAGCTTCCCCTACTGTTTATCTGCACTTTTTTTTTCTGCTCGGTATTTGTGTTGAAACGATTGTATATATCAACGAGGCAGGGCTTGTTGCTATGCGTGTATGGTGGTTCGATGAAATGATTTTTAATTTAACGAACTATACTTGTATCCGGGTGAACATTGTTATTTTTGTTGAATTTTAATTGATGGCCCAATTAATATTAGGCAATGACGGGGGAAACGAGTGTGCGTGTATAAATAGGGGGGAGAAGAGGTTCAATTTTGCGAGCTGGAAGAGAAAAGTTTATGGCGCCAATAACTCCGGCAGCCTCTTCCCCCGCTTTTACGCCACTTGAAATTTAGATGTCAAGACTTTTACAGCTCCCCTGCCATTAATTAGCAACGAATAGCTAAATTACAAATCAGCTCGCTCTTCCGCTATTGCGTATAGTATACGTCACGAGCGTCTCCGTAAATCTTTATTTACCAAACTCTGAAATCCCGGTAAAATAAATAATAATTCCAGTTACTTCCGCGTAATTCGTTATAACGAAAGTGTACACCTTGGTCGTCTTCATCGGCTCGGCAACATCCACTTGTGCCGTCGTCTGACGAGGAAATCGCGCGGCCGCAAACCGGAGCCAAGGCTGCACGAGTCGCGTCAAAAGGCCGCGCCTTTTATGATCTTATTAGGCGAGCGCGCGCGCGCGCGCTTGCCAATGTGAGAGAGAGAAGCCAATTCGCCGTCGCCGCAACAATTCGCGCCGGCCGCATACCATTGCGTCATCATCCCGCGATTCGCCGTTTGCTAATCCAATTTATTCCCTTTTCCGTATCACCCTTGAATAAGCTAATCCATCGGCGTATGCGCCCGTTTCCCCTCCGTTCCCTATCAATACACATTAAACGCAATAAGAAGGCGACGGATCGCGGAATATCCACTTGGCGCTTACGAGATTTGTAACCAACAGAGAGTCTGTGTGTCTGTCGGTTGAGCCGATTATAATTAGATTCCACGAGTGGGACGGCTGATCGGTGTCTGTTACGCGGCTATAGCTCTTCTCTTGATTATTATCCTACTTGGATTATTGATGCTGCTTCTGCAATTTCGAGTCGGATTTAATTGACTCTTTATTGATTGCCCAGAGACTAAGCGTATTCACATAAGTGTTCTGGTTCGTATTAGAATCGTTGGATAAACTTGTGAGAAAATCCTCAGCATCTCTCGGGATTGTTACTTCTAATTACAATAATGGAGCAGCGTATGGGCATAGGTTTGTAGGACGGCACTCTGTGATACACTCGCCAGCGTATCTCGGCTACTGCCGCATCCTTCTCACCTTTCTTCGGGGTGAAAGCGAGCGTCAATCATGATTTCGCAATCGTTAGAGCCGATCCGATGCGCCTGGTTTACGAATAAGTGTCGGCTCAGCGAGTAATGCCGTTTAACGAACGTTATTGATTAGCCTTAGCCTTTTATCTTTTTAGCTTGAATTACGCGACATGTAAATAAGAGATAAACGACTTATCGCCAAAAGGTTTTTTTTCATAAATTTAAACTGCTTTTTAGCAAATATTTGAGAAAAGGATGAAAAATGCGCCACTTATCGTCACTATTCAGCTGAAAAGGTCGGGGAGTTGAGGGTCGGAGGTAGAGGTGTCCGTAGTTGGGCAAATCCATTCCACCGGATAACTTGATCGCCGAAGGATGCGCATGGACCTACGAAACGGTTTCAAGGACGCTCGATCGATAGGCTCGAGGGAGAGAGAAAGAGAAGGTTGGGAGGCTGGGCAGACTGCCTGCAATATGCGGAGACTGTTTTTACCAGCGAGCTTGTTGATGATCCATAATAATTTTTTTTATCGGTTCCATTATACTTTAAATTTGTTTAGAATTTGTGACATTTAACTGTTCTTTTGTAAACAATGAAACAAATTGTTTTAAATTACTAATGATAAACATGAATGCGTAGATCAGTTAATTTATTCTTTGTATTATTAAAGCGCGATATAATATTTATCGTTAAACAATGATTATTAAATCGAAGCGATCCGTCGTTGTTTACCCCTTCTTATTTATTTATTTTTTCAAGTAACGAGCATTTCCAAGAATAAAAAAGGCCTTCAAACGACGCGGCAAAAAATAGCGCTTTAGCGGGGAGCATTTAAAATCCTGTTGACAAACATACGAAATGTGGGTCTAATTGCGCTCGTGTTTGCCGTGTGCGTGACACGGGGCGGCCGCGGCTGGTTCAAGGCCGTCCGATTCTGCCTGGGCTTTTCTTATTTTATTTTTTTTCCTTCCCTCCCGTCAAATTCACCTTCTCTTTCTGTTCGTTAAAGGAGGCCTTTTTTGCATGATAAAACTCAGTCGAAAACGTCATCGAGTGCTTAAATCTTCAAACGTTTAAACACGAGAGAGAGATTGCGATTTTCTTTTTTTTTCTTATTCCGAACGGCATTCATACTCGGTTCGCGTGGCTTACTAAATGTAAAAGAGTACAAACATCGATGAAGACGTTAAAAGTTTTGAAAAATGTACGGAAAAAAGCGCAGTTTAACTTACGACCTACTTTTTTTTATCCTCGAAACGCAATAACAACAAAACGTCAAATTGCAATACCTTTCAAAGCTCTGGTACACTCGTAAATCTCGAAATCGTGAACGCTCGAAAACGTCGCGCCCTGAAAACGAATCCTCGAGTATCCTACAGCCAGCAAAAGCCCGTGTGTGTTAAAAAAAAAAAGGGGGGAAAAAAATAGCAATCATTGCTCACAGAATCTCCGTCGTTACTCCCCCTCATTCTGCTACTGATTTATACATTTAAAAAAAACGAGAAACAAGAAGGGCGTCTTGTATACGCCACGTGCGCGCTGAGAGGGGGGGAGGGAGAGAGAGTTTCTTTGCGTATCCCCATAGACGTATATCCGGCTATTAATAGACTCTCCCGACAACGCATTACAAGCTTGCCACTGTGGCGGCAGCTCGTTTCTTTTAATTCCATCTCGGCCGGAAGTGTCCGTCGTTCAACATGGAAAGTACCCCGGAAACGCAAAACTGTCCCATTGTTTGTTTTATACGTCTGGCCGAGGCTCGCGCCTACTTCGCTAAAACGAACGATTGTCCCGTGCACAGGAATCGCGCTTTGCTTGATTAAAAGCTCGCCCCGCCGAATTATCGTCCCCGAGCCAACTGTAATTTCAAAGCTCACTCGCGCAGGGGTGAATACTCGCGAACTAGCGTTTGCTAGGCACAGCAAAAAGAAAGGGCAGAAGAAAGAGGACAAGAGTGACTAATATGTATTTGTTATGTTTTCCGCAGAACTCGTTCGGCCGTCCGGAGAACGTGGCCGCGGAGACGATCCAGAACCACCGGCGCTGCAACGACTCGTTCGTCCACCAGGTGTTCCAGGCGCAGTTCCGCTCGAGCCTGACCTGTCCCCGCTGCCAGAAGCAGTCGAACACCTTCGACCCGTTCCTGTGCGTCTCGGTGCCGGTGCCCCAGGTCCAGCGGCAGACGAACCTCTTCGTCAACGTCCTCTACACGTCCCAGCAGCCCCGGCAGGTGCGCCTCGGCGTCAGCGTCAACCAGGCCGCCAACGTCAAGGAGCTCAGGGAGATACTCGCCGCGGACACCGGCGTCGACGAGGCCCACATGCTCCTCACCGAAGTCCACGACGAGGGTTTCCACAGGTGAGCTTTCATTTCTTTTTCTTTTTCTTCTCTTACCTTTTCCAATTGTTCGCCGTGGGTGGCTTGAAGACAGGGGCCTGGCTAAGTAGACCGAGACGAGCGGGAGAGCGTCTTGTTTGAAACGACGAAAGAGTAATGAGGGACTTTGTGCACTCGGCGAATGACGGCGGTGCCAAGGAGCGGTTATCGCTCGGCCAAGTCCAGCGAATTTGCGCGAATGCCACGGCTGTCGGGGAGTCGTACTAATCCCTGGCTGTGTTTTCCCTCGAGCAGGACGTTCTCGGACTGCCAGCCGGTGTCGGTGATAACGGAGAACGACCCGGTCTACTGCATCGAGCTGCCCCAGCTGAAGGAGCCGACGGAGCAGGCGTACATCCTGCTCGTGTGGATCAACGTGCTGGCGAAGGGTGAGCTGCGCGAGCGGTTCGGCAGCCCGTACACGATGCAGGTCTCGCGCGAGACCTCCTACGAGGACCTGCAGAAGCTCCTGCTGAAGGAGATGCACGCCTGCCTTGTGGACGAGGTGCTGACCTCGAGCCAGAGCCCCGGGCTCTTCAGCATCCGCGTCGCCGACCCGGCGGCGACCCCCGCCCAGGACGCCCACCCGTGCATCGACCCGTGCGTCGAGCACCCCCTCTACACCGAGCAGATCGAGCAGGCCCTCGCCCTCTGCGCCGACGACAGCGGGCCCCAGCACGTCAAGCTCATCCTCGAGTGGGACGAGGCCGCCAAGTACAGCATCATCCAGGACGACAGCGAGCAGATCGAGGAGCACGCGAGCGTCAAGCAGCTCAAGAGCAGCTCCGAGCTCGGCGGACAGGTCGACCTCGAGGAGTGCTTCGACCTCTACACCCGGGCCGAGACCCTCGGCGTCGAGGACGCCTGGCACTGCCCCCACTGCAACCGCAAGCAGGAGGTCGTGAAGAAGCTCGGGCTCTGGTCCCTCCCCGTCATCCTCGTCATCCACCTCAAGCGCTTCCGCCAGCAGTCCAAGCAGCGCTCGACCTCCAAGCTCACCATGCTCGTCGACTTCCCCCTCTACGGCTTCGACATGACGCCCCACCTCGCCCACAACGGCGTCCAGCCGCCCCCGCCGATCAGCGCCTCGACCGGCGTCGGCTGGTCCCCCTGGAAGAAGTCCTCCCGCAACCGGCACTTCAACATTCCCAACAACGACGAGAACCTCTACGATCTCTACGCCATCTGCAACCACCACGGACAGGACTTGCAGGTCGGCCTCTAGCCAAGCAAATAGACAATTCCACCCTGCTCCCCCCCCCCCTTTATATTAACCTCTGCTTCTTTCTTTTCTTCAGGGCGGACACTACACGGCTTTCTGCCGCAATCCTTACGACACGCAGTGGTACTGCTTCGACGATACGCGGGTCGAGCCGGTGACGAACGACGCGAATCTGGTAACCAACGCCGCTTACATTCTGTTTTACCAGAAACGCGGCCGCACTAGCAATTCGTCGGCCGCGTCGACCTCGTCCGCAGGCTCCGGCAGTGATCACTGGGTCTCCAAGATGCGGCCTTTAGACTTTAACAATAAAAATCGTACCGCAAACACACCCAATTCCGGACTGTCTATCAACAATAACAACAATAACAATAACAACAGTGGCAACAACAACAGCGCTATCAGCAACAAGCTGAGCAAAAGCCAGGAAACTCTGTGCCAGAACAAGGTAGTCGAGGAGAAGAACATGACCAACTTTGAACGGGGCAGCAGGAACTACTCGACCCTCCAGCCGATCAAGAGGAGCGCTACCTCAGATCTTGATGACGAGTCTTCGATTCTCAAACCTGCCACAGAGTCCGAGTACGAGAACGACGATACGCCAGGGAGAATCGAATGGGTATGCTTGTAATCTGAATAAAAACAATTGAACTGTCTGTCGATAGAGATCTTAACTGTGAACTCTTTATTTGCAGACGTCGCCGAAGCCGCTGAGGAGAACGAGCTCAATCACGCTCTATCCGACTCTGCAGAACAGCCTTATCGACGACCAGGACGCGGCTATCATTCACGAGTCGACGTTGTAACGTACGATATAAGGCCACGAGCGGTCGCGTCCGCGCCAGGAGATTAGCATGCCGAGTTACGGTCTCGATGCGCTAGCTGTCACCTGGCTCCGGCGCGTCGTCTGCCTGTGCGCACTGCCGCGGCGCTCTCCAGGTCAGGCGGGCTCGTCAGCCGACCCGATCTGAGACTCTCTAAACACTCAGTCTTGTGCGCGCGGCAACACACACACACACACACACACACACACACACACACACACACAACACACACTCTGACTCACCTACATTCACCTGAACACACGGGCACGGGGACACGGAGCTGCTTCAACGACGGAGCTGTGTTGGGCTCGTTTCTTGGGTAGGGTTTATCCGCGAACTCTACTCTTCGTCGATGCGTTCGTTTACTGACGCTGATTGCTCAGTAAGTAGTGCCTCGGTACAAGCTTAGACTGACACCTATGCGGGAATTCATATTTTTTTAAAGGGATAACTAAAGAACGATTAAACACGATTGTTTATCAAGAGATACAGCGTTGAATATCGTCATTGTTAGGGTGAATGAGCGTGTGGTTTTAGTCACGCGTTATGGGTAGTCTATGACGTTTAGTATTTTATATTTGACTACAACGTCTCAGAAGCAGCACTCTGGTGTCCTCGTTTAAAGTTCATTGATAAAAAAGTTAAGACGCTTTAGCGCGACTAGAAATGTATATTCAACTCTCGACTCCGTTTCAATAATTTGTATAAAAAAATACTCTTTCACATATTGTATAGAGATATATATCATGGAATTACGAACAGGAGAAAATGTCATAAAAACAAATCAAAGATACAACGAGATCTCAAGAATCCAAACGTTTCTATCGCGATTTGAGGTTTTTTTCTTTCTCAATTTCGAGTTCCATACGATTAATAAGTCGATAGTTGAAGAGCCTGTCTTTGCAAAATAAAATTATATATTCGAGGTATTAATGAGCATTCTATTTATAGAATATTTGTATGATGTATGCGTGGAGTTTACTTATATATTAGTTATTAACGACGATAAATATAAAATATTATAGCAGTAAGAAAAAAATGATAAATGAAAATATATATATAGTTCGTAAGTTATTTTCTGAGATGAAAGTGTGTCATCGAAGAGTTTATATACATGTGGTAAAAGAAAGATGCATTGTGAACCTTCTCGTTATTCATTTATCATTTGTAAGCATATACATGAGAATACATTTGGAAATTACAAAAAGAAAAAAACGCGTTCGATACAGTCATCGACCGGCTGAATTCGGAAGCGGAACACATTTTTATTGGCTTGGTAATCTCGTGATCTTTTTTCCGTTGTTAATAAGTTGAAATAAGTAACTGCATATAAAGCAATTGAATACCGATAAAAAAATACTAGTGACAATAATGAAAAAAGTTTCGTATAGTACAATCAAATGCCAAGTACGAATGATTTCGTTTTTGTATTTGCTTTGAAATGTATTTGTTATACTTCGTTCCCGCAAAATTCAGTCCGCCGACAATTGTTGCGAGCCTTCGCTTAGAAGTAATATTTATATTGTATTTGTATCACCCACTAGTGGCCTTATCTGTCAATAATCGATAACGCATTGTATAATTACCACTTCCCCCCACGCCCGTAATAACACTCCGTTACTTAACTACTTACTTCGTCAGCATTTTTCTTTATATCGCAGTTGAAAGTTGCGCTTGTACCACCGCTGTGTAAGTTTGAGCGAGACCAACGGTTCTTGTAGACTTTTTCAACAATTTTCGACACTTTATAATACTAAAGCAACAAAAATTATAACGCAAAAATGGTCTAGGATCAGTCTGCGCAAAATGAGAAAACGAAATATTGAGTTCGAAGACCTCACTTCGCTAAACTGATCTTAACGTAATTGCCTGGGCCTACGCCAAGGAAGTATATTCTTAAATCTGCCGATTAACTCAATCACCATTCCAAGCCGAGCGTATTTCGAGCGTCATTGCGCAGAAGAAAAAAAAGGATGAGGAGACTGACAGTTATAGGAGGAGACATGCTTGAAGTGTATCGCGCGAACGGAGTGTGACGAAAGAGGTTTCTACAATTGTACATGTGACCATAGCTAGCGAGAGATTTAAGTTATTAAAGCAAATATACTTACGACTAGTCACACAAGATTCGTGGAGGCAAGAGAAAAGATAGCGTGCACAAGAGGCAGGAGCGATCGAGATATAGAGTACGGTTTTGTACAGCGAGCGGATTAAAGATGTAGACAACGAGTCGTGGCGAGTTGAAGCTCTTTCGTCTGCTATTACTATTGTTTTAGATATTATCACGCTCTTTGTATTTACGTCTGTCCGACTGAAAGGGAAGAATATATATATGATTTCTTATTATAACTATTGACATAATTCTTACTACAGCTGATTTTGTTGAAATAAACATTGTCATGTAACAAATGGTAAATGTGGCTTACATCATTGAAATACGCCTATCACTTTCCAAGAGATTAATTGAGAGCACAAACATATTTTTCTAATCCTTGTTTTTTTTCTTGTTATCCTCAAGTTTCACCTATTTATAGAACATAAGTGCATTGACTGTCGTGCAATTTACGGTAAGTGCACATTACGTGGTATGATTTACGATATAGGATAATTTACCGCAGTCGGCATTGAAAACGCACTTAGTCATCGTGCAGCATTTTACATCAATTAATGGACTATTTTCAGATTAAAATGTTAGTTACAGTTAAAGTACACGCTAAAATGGTATTAGCATTTTCCTTGGGCTAATCAACCCTTCGTAATTGCAATGGTATTTTTTTTCTATTTTGAAAGTTTGTTTATTGACATTCTTTATGCTTCAACTTGAAAATGAGTTATTTTTGTAATCATTAAAGATTACATAGTAATTAAACTTTATCATTGGCCTTTGTTAACAAAACAGGTTTTCCAAAATTCATCAACAGCCAACGATTCTCAAAAATTCAAACTCTCCCGCGCTCGAAATCCATCATGGCGGCTTGTGCTATGTGCTCCCTTTCGCTGCACGCACACACAAGCAATCCCCTTGGGATCGTACACATATATCTATAGCATAATACAACGAACAAGCCAAGTAGTATGTATCTCGCTCATTCTCCGCGATAGTCGCGCAAGAGCAAGAGAGTGTACTGTGTCGGAGTCGACGCGAGGCGAGGGAGGAGAGCGCGCAGTAGCAGGGTTTTCGGAGTTCGGAGCGCACAGGAGTAAAAGGAGGAGGAGGAGGAGGAGGAGGAGGCAGCGCGTATAGCAGCGCAGCGGCAGCAGAGAGGCCAAAGAACGAGAGAGTGAGAGCCTCGGCCGGCAGTCGAGCTCGGCTAGTCGTCGAGCGTGGGTGTGCGGGTCTCGTGTAAACGTCTCCTCCTTGGAGCGTATCGTGGATAGAAAAGCCGAGCTCGTGCGTGCGAGGGAGCGAGAGAGCGAGGAGAGCTTCCCCTCCTCCGGCTCTCTCTCTCTCACTCTAGCTCTCTTGTCTTTCTCTTGCTCGGCTGGTCCTGCTGTCAAAGCAAGAGACTGGTTGGTGTGTCCACGACATACATATCTCTCGGCGTCGAGAGGGAGAGAGAAAGAGAAAGAGGAGCGAGAGAACGCGCGCGCAGCAGCACTCGCTGGCGGCTGCGCCGGCGAACCTGCCGCTCAGTTTGTTGTACCAGGAGTAGTGTCCAGCTATACGAACACGACGACGGTTACGACGGCCCCGAGGAGCTGGAGGAGGAGGTCCAGGCGGCCGATCTCGGACAGACCGAGCCTCGAGGTGAGTCTCTCTTTTCCGCTCCCTCCGTTTACTCTCTCTCTCTCTCTCTCTCTCTCTCTCTCTCTCTCTCTGTGCAAGTGTGTCTGTCTGTGTGTGGCTGTGTGTGCGCGCAAGTACCAGCATTACTGAGGGTCTACGCGAGATTAGCAGCCGCAGCGACGGGCTCCTTTCGCTCTGCAAGCAGCAGACGCGCTGCATGCGGCTGCCGCGAACAAACAAAGGAGCTTGACGGGGGCCAGCCTCCTCTCGGCTCCGCGTTATCGTCGCTGCTCCGATCCAGCCATTGATTGGCATAAGCAGCAGCAGCAGCAGCAGACGGAAAATCAACCGCAACCGGTTTTCCCTAGCCGAGCTCCGATCGCGCGTATACGAATTAGCGGAAGCTGAGCAAACTTGCAGTCATAAAGGTGCGCATTCACGGGGATGAAATGGCGTTGGAGCTGGGAGAGGCGAGGAGCAGCGCGAGACGCCGCTGTCGTTTGCATGACAACAAACGGAGCAGCGGCGCGGGGGCCGCCGCCGGCAGAGTTAACAACAGAGCGGCAGTCGCCCTCGTCTCTGGCTGGATCCAGCTGCATCCATCTCCCTCTCGCCGGCTTACTCCGCCCGATGCATCGCGCCCTCCTCGCTCGCGCCGCGGCGCTGCTGCCTATAGGCTAGAGAGAGAGAGAAAGGCCCCCGTGCTCTCTCGCGTACTTTGGCCCCGGGATCGATACACGCCCCGGCCCCCGAGATCTCTCGCGCGCACTCCCAGCAGCTAACACCAGCAAACCTACCCCCCGTGTATACACTCCCCGATCCCCGTGCACAGGCCATCGGGGGATGCGCGCGCACGTGGCGCGACGCCCCTTCGTTCGCTCTCTTTCTCTCTCGACACTCTGTCTAACGCGTACACACTCGCTCTCGCACCGAGAGGGTGACTCTGTGCTCGAGGGGCGGCTGTGTGCCGAGCTATATCCCGCTCCGCCCGTCTACTGCTCCTACTGCTGACTCGAAAGAGTCGTTGGCTGTTATGTATATAGAAACTGCTGCGTAAGACTCGATGGCTCCGTTTTTCTTCTCCTTTCTCTTATTTTCCCTTCGCTGGCCCCTGCTAGTTTTCTCTCTCTAGACGTCGTGTGTTGTTTTCGGGAAACGGGCAAGGTGAGAGACGGAACGATGCTCTTCGGGAGGCTCGTAGGCGTGGATGAGTTATAGTTGCGGCTGGATCGACGACCGATTGGCTGCGTATGTAAGCTCGCCGGCCGAGGAAACTTGTGGTGATTGAGAGATTTCGACTGGTTTCTATGCCTTGTTTTTCCTCTCTCTTTCTCTACGAGAGATAATGTTTGGCCAAAGTATTACGAGGCGCGATAAGAATAATGCAAATACAAGAGAGGAATTTACAGGCTGCTTATCTCCTCTCGGCTCCTCTCTTTCTCTCTTTCTCTTGCTTCGCTTGTACAACATACGCCTCCTGAGTGAATAACATTTGTCTCCCTACACTTTCGATCGTTTTCTTTCGGCAATTTTGAAAAATCCCTTGTAATACACGTTTCTCGTTAGCTCCGCTAATTTTCTTCTCGTACAAAATTACATAAGCCTCTACGCGCGTTAATGAATTTTCAATATTCTATATCGCTCTAGAGCCGTGAAAAATGAATGTTGCAACGACTGCATTTCTAGCCGCCGATAAATCAATTTCTCACGTCCCAATTACACGCAACCGAGCTCACCTCGTCCAACCAGGATATTAATATGCGTGCCAGTTGCGACAACAAGTCAAGAACGCCCTGTATAATCCAACTCAGTCGAAAAATTCGAGGATGTACCGTTTCTCGATTACACGCCTTTCTCTCCCTCACACACACACCTCCGTATCTCTTATAAACATACGCTCCAATCGCGTCTGTTTTCATCAATCATTTGTTTATCCGACTGGAAAAACGTCCAGTGGAAATGGCGTAGCGCGAAACTTTTCTCTTCGCATAAACAAAAACAAGTGTAGTACAATTTACGCCGCTCGCAATTGTATATCAAAGTGGCAACACACGCGATACTTCTAAACTACGCGTCACTTACAAGTATACAACGATAAGTTTCGAATTGCTATTATACAAACGTAGTCTAATCTAAAGTACACGAATATAAATCATAGCTGACGATTATGAATCATACGAGAAATTCTTCATTTTGCAATAGCTCGAGAGAGCATACGTGTAGTCTCCGTCGTGTAGTTCGAGAAAAGTCAGTATACGAGAGGGAGATAATTCAAAGTCGCTATCATCCCAAAGTCTCGAAAGAACTATCAGCCGAGCATGACGAGCCGAGGATAAAAAGGATAAAGAGTGAGCGAAAAAAGAAAGAAAGTGAGCGACGAAATTTCACACGTGCACGTCGCCGCGGGAGCCCGGAGTTAGAGGAAGATAGAGACACAGCAGCAGCAGCAGCAGCTCGTAGTGCTCGGCAGTGCAGGCGCACACATGCGGGTGCTGGCCTGCCTTTGTGCGAGAAATACTCGTTTGCGCCCGGCTAATTAAGCCGGATTTCGCCGGAGCCCGAATTGCGTATGTAACGCTTGGATTTGCGATATCCGTTTGAGCGAGCCGTCTTCCTCTGCCCCTCACCCCGCTCTCTTTCCTTGTATACCGCACTTGTTTAAGCCCGCAAAACCCTCGCGTTTCTTGCCTTTTATTATAATCGTCGCTGCGCCAACTCGTTACGGCTTTGTAGCAACCGTTTGCCGAGTTAGCAACGCAGTTTAGCCCATCACGCCCGTCGTTTCTCCACGATAACTCCACTTCTATTCCTCTTGCGATTTATAATTTAACGCAAATATCTTTTGTTATTCAAATAGGCGCATTAGAGTGTGGGCGTGTATGTGAGTCAAGCAAGAGGAAGAAGGCGGCCTAAGGATTGCTCGCGCGCGCGCGTTTTGCATATCAAGGCGCAGTGCGTTTTTGCAAGATAACAACGAGAAAACAGACGGCCGCGTGCGGGCTTTGACGCTTATAATTTCGACCGTCATGAAATGTGGCGTGCGGCCGAAATCTCTCAGGCTGTATAGCGCGTGCAAAAGTCGATCGGCGCTCGAATAAAGAAAGCGCAAAAAGAGAATAAAGAGAGAAAAAAATAAGGAGTTTTCGGCACTCAATACGCAATACATAAAGATCGAGTGCAAAAAGCCTGGACTCGACGATAAAGTCCGAGAAAAAGACATAGACGGGAACGAAGAAGAAAAATAATCAAAGCCGCGAGTGTATATCTCTATAGTTTGATAACCCATAGCGCCACACGATATCCGACTTATCTCGGCACACACGGCACTTATCGCAGCAGGCCGAACGAGCGTATAGTCACGGAGGCGTGTATGTATTTAAAAAAAGTGTATCCCAACTTCTATACTTTCTTAGCTGCACGTCAGAGGAGAATATAGTATAGGGGAGCACACATCAGCTGGTCTGTCGCGGTGGCGTCGTCGCCGGCGAGAGAACGACGGGGGCTCATTAGGGATGCACCTCCGCGCGTCTTGACCTCGAAATGACGCGACGCCGGTGGTTCGGAGCTCCCAGCTTAACCGAGTATACCAGTCGAGAGGGTAAACCCGGCCTTCTTCTTCTTTTGCTTCTTCTTCTCCTCCGGCCTTTGTTTGGCTATCGGGCTGCGCTCATCTGCCCATCGGCTCGTCTAATGACACGCCCGGTTACGATAGGAGGGGCTCCGCGTTGACGAGACCCACGGCTGATTCGCCCTTTCAAAGAAGCGCGCGAGTGAATAAGAACGGGGTCACGATTTTGCTCGAGTCAGAGCACAGCCAGTGGCTGCACTGTCTTATTTTTCTAGCCTAGCAAATTGCATGTTTTTATGCGAATTTGCGCGTGGCGATTAGCTGCTCTGATGGAGCCTGTGAACTAATGCAGTTATTACATTTGTAAAGAGATTGATCTGTTTGGTAATAAGTGATATATTTATATCTGTGAAGCATTAGAGTTACGTGTCTCTGGTGGACGTAACTTGAATTCATTGCAACTAAAGTGGTGTCTTATGCTTCAGCTTTCATTCAATTAAACTTTATACCCGCGATACTGTTTTTTTATCAAAACGGGTAAAATTTTGAAATATGCTCGATTGGCGAACGCTAATTAGCAATACTCTTCTAAACGAGCGAAATTAGTTATCTCGATTTTAAAATGATTTTCTAGTCAACGCCAGAAATTTCGCATCGTTTTACCGCGTGCAACTGTACGGGCTGTGTAATTAATGCCAGACTAATGAATAGTACAGGCATTAGCCTGAAAAATGCATGTTATCTATTGACTAATTGGAAAAAGCATTAAAATAAATTGAATTTCAAAGCAATCCAATCGATCAGCTCTGCATTAGTCAGTTTCGAAAAGTAGTCAACTTGTATGCAGCGGCTGAGTGCGATTTTCGCTAAGGTCAACGACCCGCCCACCTCCACTCGAGTCGTCCCGCGCGCACAACTCGGGGCAACATCTGTATCTCGCAATCTCTCGCTTCTTCTTCTTCAAAACTATAAACTATCTCAGAGAAATAATCCTTAAATATTGACACTAATGGGAAGATGCCGAAAGTATAGCGAGATTAATGAAAACGTGACTCACAAAGCTCTCCAACTTGCGAGAGCGCGCGCGTCTCTGTCCTCTTGATCCGCCCGTACACACATTTCTCGCCGCTACAGATGTTGTGTGCGAAAGAGAGAGAAGGAGAAAAAGAAAGAAGGGAGATGCGTTTCGCGCGCATGCGTTTGCCGATGAATCACACGCCGCTTTATCCTCCCGAATTCAGCCAGACGCCCCCTCCGATTCGGCGTGCATTAATAAAATCTCGATTTGCATTTTATGACTTTTCCCGGCGATATATACATTTCCCAGATTACTCGCCACTGAAAAATCCACGTGGCCTTGCGTACACATATAGAGGAGGGGAGACTGGGCGACGAGGAGAAGCGTCGAAAAACAGAGGAAAACGAGAGCGTCGTCTGGGGGGAAAGGGAAGCCGCGGCGAATTGGGTAGCCGAGCGGGCGCAAGGTAAACACGCGCCTGCAATCTATATTCGGCGCAACTTAATTGCTCCAGCTGCCTCGGTGTGCGTCTCTGGCAGTGTGTGTGAGTGAGCGTAAGCCTGGGAGGCAAGAGGGAGGGCCTGCCGCGAAACATCCGGCTGCAGGAAGTGCCCCGGTGCTGCTTCCCCTTCCGCGCCGATCGACTGCTAAGAATAGGATACGCAAGGAGAATGAGCGAAAGCTCGTAGTGTCTCGGGGTACGTAGGCTGCCGAGACGGGGCAAAAGTGTCAAGCGAGAGAGAGAGAGCGAGCGATCGACAAGAGACTCGGGGCAAATTTTCCCGTCGTCGCCGCTCGACCAATGTCTCGCGGGGGGACAAGTGGCGCACACCTTAATTGGCTTCGAGCCGACGACGACGTGGAGGATAATTGACGGAGAGGGAGGAAGAGGAGAATTTTTTTGGCCCACCGGGAAAAGCGACGAGAAATCGGCCGTGTCAAACGAGGGGGCTATCGAGCGGCCGTCCATTTATCCGGAAGGTGAGAGAGCGTAGAGTGCCGACGACGGCCTAGGATAAATCTGGCGTGAAAGCGCAGCTCTCTGCGAACGGCCGATTGTGCGGGCGTCGTCGGTCCAAGGCTACAAAGCGATCTGACGGACGGCCGGACAATTAATGTCGACAAAGATAAGACCTGGATATGTCTTCGAGCTCCCGGTCGAGAAAGAGAGACCGAGAGACATTCGGAATGGGAGCGAAGCAGCTCGTTAAAGCGGAGATTTGTCGCGAGAGAAAGAAAATGGGCCCTCTCTCTCCCTCCCTGGATCAACGCTGCTCCTCCAGCTGCTTCCCTTTTTTTCTTTCCACACGTTTGACTGATGTGAAGTGTTCAATTTTTTTTCTGTTAATGGAATATTTTTAAACCCCGTGTTTCTTCACGCGTGCGTACTGTCTTAGTTGTATCGGTTAAAGTATAGGATCCGAGAACACGTTTGGGCTCCGACGTGATACTTACAAGTCGGAGCACACACCCTCCTAGGCTTTTATTGCTTTTTCACTTATATTTATGCGGCAGCCGCAGGGAACGTAAAAATATCAGAGGCCGTAATAAAATTAAAGTGTTCGAATTTTGATAAATAGCCATATCGATCTATTATAAAAATTGAAATTTTCGATAAGTGCACTTGGTGTAAGGTGAAAAGAAAAAAAGTAACGCGCACGACCTACCCTTCAAATTATCCAAGCCGCAAAAGTTTCCCGCATACTCGTGTATATATATCTATATCTCCGACTGCATGGGAGTTTTCATTTTTCACAGGCGGCGGAGCCCCGCCCCAAAGACAACAGGCACGCTCTAAAAATTTCAAAAGCTCCCGCCGTGCCTTCCTCGCCGCGAGAAGATAGGAAAAGAGAAAGAGGCAGGGAAAGGAAGAAGACACTAGCAAAACGACCAACTCCCCCAAGAGAGAAAGGGCAAAGGCATATAGGTATATAGAGGGAGAGGTCCTCTCTGGAAATTCGCCTCTCCGCAGCGCCGTCGTCGCTCGCTTCCTCTCGCTCTCTCGGCGCCACCCACACGCCACAGGCGTATTGATTTCCGCGGGATCCTGCGCGGCGGCCGGCTTTTCCGACGCCGGCGTACGAGTGCTGCGCGCGCTGGAAAAGCCCGAGCGTTTTCGAGCCGTTTTTTTCCTCTCTTCTCTCTCTTTTGCTCCGTCTCTCTTTATTCGCGTTCTGCTCCTTGGACGCCCGCGCGCGCGCGCACGCCAAGCTCGAGATAAAGAGGGATGACGAGAAGGGAGGCTGAAGCGGAGGGTGGGCAGGCAAGAAAAAAGGGCGCGCGAGCGCGACTTCAAATCGGCTGGAAGCGCGCCTGGGCTTTTTTTCCTCATTCGCGGCGGCGTTTCGAGTGTCGCGACGGGACTACCCTGCCCTGCATATACTACAGCCGCAGCTTGCCACTCTTGGCTTTTCCGCCTTTTTTTCTTCTCTGTTTTTTTTTACTTTTTCAGCTTAATGCACGTTCGACGGGTCGTTGAACTTGACGCGAACGACGCTTATCTGACGTAAGGTGATGGGATGGGCTGCTCTGCGGGGGAGAGCTTGAAATGATACTTGTTGGGCTTGATTGTTTTTCTTGCGTCCAATTGCGCATCGAAAGGGAGAGAAACGAGCAATGCTTGAGACAGCGCTGAAAAGGGCTTGCGGAAATTTAATTAACACAAAAGTAAAAAAGAAAATATTAAATTAAGATTTAAAAATAAATGCATTTCTTCATGCAAAAATAAAGAAGAAAAAATATAATTAGAACAGATAAAAAGCGTAATTGTATCGAACTCCATTTTAAGCAGTCGGCAATCTCCCTAGGATTATGGTAATAAAAAACCGTCGCCAAGCAAATTCTCTAATTTCTTTTTTTTTCTCGCGGAGAATTAAAAGTGCCAAGCCCTATTCGCCTCGAGAGAAACGCAAAACAGACGCACCGACAGAGGGAGATAGCCGAGAGAGAAAGACAAAGTCGTGCAGTGTCTCTCTACCTCCTTGAGTCTCTCTGGCGTGTCCATTAAAAACTAGGTTAACGGGAAAAAATCTCTCGCGCTGGGAGAGAGAGAGGGAATAGCAGCGCGTAGGCGGTGCAAAAAATTGGCAACGGGGCGCGGCGACGACGTTGCTCTTATACGCCGTTGCCGCGAGGCTCGTTGGGATGCGCAGAGCCGTAGGCGCCATTTGGCATGCGAACCTCGGCTTTGCTAGTCGCTTCCGCTCTCCCTCACACTCTCGCTCTCTCGGTTATGTCCCGCGATGAAGTCTCTATGGGGATCGCGGCTGACGCGCCCTGGCTTATTGATATACAGGTATATGTAGCGTCGAGAGAGCTTGACTTGAAAAGGAGTGGCACGCTGAAAAGAGCGGCCGCCTGGCAAGTCGAGCAAACGATGGATACTGGCAAAACATGTAATTGAACTCTAGCCAGAATTTAATTGTCATTTCGCAACTCCCTTGGCTGGCATTCGGCTTCATCAATCTCCACCTCACGGCAATTTCGGCTTTTTACGGATATTTTCGTATATAGCCCGCGTTTATTGCTTGAATATGGCGTACGCGCAACAATTCATCTTTTGTAATATCAATTCGCAGTGTTTTTGGAACAAACACAATTCAAATTTTAAGGCGACTAATTTCGTCGGTTTCCTCGAAAAACCAAAAATTCGTAGATGCGGAAATAACCGACTGCTTCCGCATGAGGCGGCGGAAGAGGCGAGTCCTTACAACGACCGGCAGACGTGCCTAGATGGCTGCATAGCACTGACTTCCTTATTGGTCCCGAAGTCTTGTAAAAGAGCTAGAGCTGGTATCTTGTGCAAAGGGACCTTTGCCATTTGAAATCTGGCGGCAAACTCTCGGGGCTTTTATACACGCGCGAGTAAACGAGTTGAAGATGATCTTAATAATTAAAGGGGTATACAGTCGTTCGTTCGTTTTTCGAATTTTTTGTTCGCTGCCATTATCTTTTCGTTATCTCTAGGTTTAAGCAAACCGGCAAGTGCGAGAGAGAGAGGAGACAGGTCGGCGGAAACTATGCAGAAACGCTCGCAGGCCCTCGTGAAATATTCCTGCGCGTGCCCTTTGTGCCATGCTCTCTCTCTCTCTCTCTCTCTCTCTTCCCTCCCTCTCTCTTTCGGCATAGTTTGTTCTTGTACTGTTTTGTCTGGAGAGATCGTTTTTCTTCTTTCTCCCGTTTTCTCTCTCTCTCTCTCTCTCTCTCTCTCTCTCTCTCTGCTTTTCTCTTTCTTTTTTTTTTTTTTTTTTTGAGTGAGCGAAACTGCAAAAGTTTCGACACATGCGTGATAGATAAGACTCTTCACCTATGCTGTACATACAGCGCAGGCCCTTAGTTTCAAAGTTTCGGAATTATAACTGACAAAAAGTATTTTCATAAATTTGACAATGTCGGCTTTTTCTGGAGCGTACAAAAATACCGGCTAGGGCGCTTAATTAAATTGAAAAGAAAAACTGTTGGTTTTTCATTCTAGCCCGTATTTTTTTAACAAACAGCTCTCGTCATAACTTTAAAAATTCCATGGCTAGGGGAAAATACAAAAAAGCGTACATGGCGGAGGCCGTGCGCATTGCACCAGCAAGATAACAAGACAACTCCTGCTCTCTCCCTTCCAAGACTCTCTCTCTCTCTCTCTCTCTCCGAAAACCGAAACATCGAGCCGCCTAAGCCCTCTTGGTCACGCTTACATTCGAGCCAAGCAATTGAATCGCATTGAGCGGAGAGCACGATAATCCCGTTATTCCAATCTCACCTCGAGACCAAAGCCCTGGTCGTTGCATGTACACCCAGAGCAAAATTCAACTCTTCATGTGGCTGCTCGCGCATAAAAAGAGCCCATAGGCTATCTTGCTCTGTCGCGCGCGCGGCCATTGGAATTAGCCTCAGCGACCAGGCGCGCCGGTCTAACTTTAACCCGGCACGTCCGTAAATCCCAGCCGCGTCGAATCGCGTCTGGCGCGAGCAAAAAGGGAGCGATCGAGCCACAAGACGAGAGAGAGAGAGAGAAAAGAGGAATACTGGGTGGTGTTGCGCTAGTCGTGGGGAAAAAAATCAAGGGGGCCACGTTTATTTATCCGCCTCTTCCGACCTGTAGAAAGAGACGGTCGCTTCGCGAGATCACGGCGGTTGCGCGATGATCGAGCTTTATTGGGCCGCGAAGGTTCAGCACAAGGCCTTTTCTCTTTTTTTTCCTCGGGAAAATGCGCGAGGTATAAAGGAGAGAAGGGGAGCCGGGCATGCGAGATCGGAATTTCGTTTTTGCCCTTTGGCTTTTCCACCCCTCTCTGCCCATCAGGGCTCTGTACCTTTCTTTATGGTGCTGTTGCTGCTGCTCGTTTCTTGCCGACCGTTCGCGATGGAGGATAGACAATGAGACGAGCCAGGCCGATTTACCGTTAAGATTGGGATTGATTTTTAACAAGCCCGTCTACAGAGGATCCTCCCTGTTGTGACTCCTCTTCGTGTCTGCCGATTGAAAATTCCCGAGCTCGTATATTCTCGCCCGATGATAAATGTAACAAAATTTGTCTCTATTGTATACATTACGTATCGCCGGTAACTAAATCGACATAAATTTTAAAAGTATAT
>JAPYYQ010001938.1:0-36188 GCA_030522585.1 Anagyrus pseudococci | reverse complement strand
TAAATAAAATAAATATAACTACTACAAATAAATATATATGTTGGACTCCATTTACTTCTGGCTCCCCATCCCAGCTCCGGTTTCGCTTGTGACGAAACACGACTAGCGTTTTATTGTCATAGATCAATGTCAGGATGCGCGTAATTATACCGAGCGCGAGTGAAGCGCCGCGGCCGGGACGGGTCCCATAAATAAAGCTTCGGGGATATAGAGTTTGCAAAAGAGGAGGAAGAGCCGTTGGAGCGAAAATCGCAAGCTCGTTATTTGCCGTCGCGAGCAGGCCAGCTGCACTGCGTTAATTTTGATTTATGCTAATTAAAAGGCGCAATACGCACGGGACCGCCGCGAACTTTGGCCGATGTATATGTGCAAAGCGTCGTTATTTAGTTTGTCGGCTTATGTGTAAGTTTCTCTTATCGCGGCCAAGCCTAAAAGTCGCTATTATCTCGATAAATATTCGTCTGCGCGAATCTACTTTCTCAAGTTTTAAGGGCCAGCTGCACTTTCATCTCTTTTATATTCTATATATATCTTGCCAACGCAATAACTCGTCATTTTAAAGAAGATTAGACGATGCGTTGCAAAGCTCGTTGCCGTTCAATAATTCGAGTTTAGTGTACCACTTGACCACAAAAATTAATCAACTCGGCCTTGAGATATGAGCTTGTACGTTTTTACAGTGAAACCGTTTCAATCCGACGTAAGCTTGTAATAAAAGCTCGCCGCGATGTATATTTTTCGAAGGTCTATTAAACGCTCGTTCCTCGGCCGAGAGTTTAAGTATTCTGACGCAGGTTATTCGGCCCTTTTTAATAAAGCAAAGTACGCGGCCCCCGCAGACTGGTCGTGCGCATGGCCGGTGCGTATATAGCGCAGGGTGAATGAAAAAATATCGAGCCGAGAGTGAGAGAGAGAAATAAGGAGGGAGAGTATTATAGATGGAGGAAAAGTGGTGACGCGTGAGGGGACGAGGTAAGGGACAGTATGCGGAGTTACATCCCTCGCTTCTTTCTATATCCTATATTCTCGGCGCGCAATATTCATTCACAAGTGCCGTATACACTTAGCCTCTGCTCCGGCTTTTCGCCGTCGGCTGCCCGGTAATTTCGTTGAAAAAAAGAAAACTCGAGCGACCGAGACGTAGAGATCGAAATGAATTTCGCTTACGTAATACGTCTCAGGCAGGAGGGTAAGAGAGGGAGGGAGGAGGGCGAAGGGAGAGCAGCGGGGTGGGGATTTGGGAGGGGAGGTGATAGCCCCCGATCCTCGATGTCTTTGCGAATAACACGGAGGCGCCAGCCGGATGTAGGGCCTGAACGAGGATAACGTTACACGCCCCCGTTCATTCGGGCTCTCTTTCTAAAAATAGAGCCGCAGAAAAATACGAGCTCCAGACGACTGCCGAAAGCTCCCGAGCCACGGCAATTTCGCGTGCATTGGTTTTCGCTGTAGGCCAGCTCTGTTAGGCTTGTTCCGACTCTTTGGACCGATATGCTTTCGCGTGATGCGAGCGATAAGTTTTTATTTTCAGAGCGCGAGTTTTAGTTAAATCCGCCTCCCTTCCCTGGGGTAATAGCATGCACTCGTTTCTATACGTCTATATAAATTCGAGGGATTTTCTTAAGTAAAAAAGCTGTTGCGGGCAAACTATATAAATAGAAGCGCATCCGCGTATTTTTCTCTTTTTCGAATTTCCCAGTGAAACGTTCGCTCGTCTTCTAGCCATTGTCCCGTGTCTCATCTGAATTTCACCTAAACGTTCGCTCGGATGGACGCACGTGCAAAATGCTAGATAAGTTAATGCCGGTGTTAAAAAAAAAAAAAAAAAAAAAGGTCAGGAAAGCTTGCAGGGCCAACCGGCTGAATCTTTTTTTTTCCCCTCGTTTTTTTCTAGCGCTCTCCCCTTCCGCTTTCTTTATTCCTTACTTTCTATTGCTTCGTATCTAGATTGGAAGCATCCGATATGGCCTGTCAGATATATGATGTATAACGGAGGAGCCGCATAAGCAAAACGTATACGTATCCGTTGGGGGAATGTTTCTTACCCCCGGCTAGAATTAAATTCACCCCATGGCTGTTGGACTAAAAGTCGTATAGGCGCGGGTTCGGAGCTCGATGTAATAATCGCAAAGTCGCGTTGTATTATTAATCGAACACTCGGACAGTGCGACAATCAATAAACGATGAAGGTATTTATAGTACGTGGAAAATTTTACGCGAACATTTGAGCGACGTTACCTCTTCCATAATCGTTTGAAAAATTCGATCGAGTTTAGTAACGGATAATAATATTAATATAAATAACAACAACAAGCAACATGTAGTTCGGTATAATTGCAATAGTAAAACTTGTAAGTGGGTTTCGGTTTAAAGTCTATTAAATTCGGAAGCGAGTCTAAAAGGAAAAAAAAAGTATAAAAATAAAAGAGAAGCAATGTCCGGTTGGAGGAAGGGGCAAGGGAGCGAGCTAGAAACGAATAGAGAGTATACGAACTGGAATCCGGTATTCTCCGAATCGTGCAGGGTATTCTCGTGTTTATAAGGCACTACGTCGCTCGGGCACGTGTTCACGTGCAGCAGTTTGGCTCGGATTGTCGCGGGATGGCGCAGGGCAAGAGGTCGGGGAACAAAAAGCACAGCTGAGTAGACGAGGTCGGCGCGCGTGGAGACGGATCGCTTCAGTAGTAACAGCCGGTCAGACAACGTCTCGTTCCGGCTGGGTTCCCTTGATTTTTCTGTTCTCTCTCACTTGTTTTTAAAACCAACGTTAGCGGTGTGTATGATCGAGTCTCTCGCGGGGAAACGAGGATAATTCGTTTGACTCGAGCTTCTGGCCCCGGAGTGGGCTCTTCGGTTTAACGAGTTGCGCATGAAGGGCGTGCTTTCTCTAAAACGGCTTGAAGCCCCTGTTTAAAAGCCACGAATTCGCTTGGCTAGTCCGGGGCCCCAGCTCTTTTTATTACTCCCTGCATTAATGTAGATCGCGTAGCTGTGCTTTTTTTTCGTTTTTTCTTCCTCCTCGCCGCAGCAGCAAACTTTATGCCAGCTCTTGTTTACGCTACAACGAAATTTGTGCTAATTTCTTCGTTCTTTTTTTTCCGCTCTCCCACGTTTTTTTTTTTTATGTACCCGCAGATAAACGTAATGGATAGCTTCATAAAAGCCGACCGGCAGATTGCAAATTTTCTCGAAATAGTCGTAATACATTACCCCCCGAGAATATTTCTGTATTTAATTAAATGTTTATACGTAGAGACGAATATACGCGTATATCTAGAAGTTGCGGCAGATGATAAAATGAAATTGTAAATAACGCGCGAGCCGCAGCATAATTGAGAATATTAAAATTCAACGATTAAAGTCTTGGTCAAGATAAGCATATAACAGTATCGTATCTTGATATCTTCAACACTGTTTTTTTTTCAACAAATCGTTTGCTCTCGGTCAAAGACGACGGAACGACTTATGATTAGATATATGGGTCGTGTGTCTCGTGACGCGAGATATAATGCTATTAAGAAATATGTCGAGAGAGCATAGCCGCCGCCATACCGCACGCGCGAGCGCGGAATTGAATTTTAACCTTATTTAATATCGCGCCCGATCAATCGAGGAATCTAGAGCGCTCGGCCTGTGCGGATGCATTTAACAAAAAGTATGAGAGCCGATGCTCTTTCCCACAGCGCCAGGCCAGATAACCCGAGAGCTTTGCGATAAAAATTAAAATTTTATCGTGACTTGCATATTTAGATCCATCGTTTCTTGTTTCGTATAGAAACGAAAATGTTTGTCAAGCGACTTTTTTTTTATTAATTGTCGCTTATGTATCGTCAGGATATTTGAAGAAAGGAGTACGATAAACCAACGGATTCTATAGTGGTATTTGAAATTTCGAAGAGCTGGAAGGAAGAATAAAAGAGTTGGCCGAGAGATAAAGGTAGATCCGATTGGCATGGTGGCGAGACTCGTGATGCAAGCACAGCCGGAAAGAGGGGGAGAGGGCAAAGGGTAGGGAGAAAGTTAAGGGAGCTGGGCTGAGCGACGCTCCTCGGAATACAGCTGAGAAGGAAAGGGGTAGGGGGCTCCGCTCCGGTTTTAGCGCGGCCGCGGCGGTGTAGTGGCAGTAATGGCCGCAGCGCGCGGCAATCGATCGGCGGCACACTCATTGCTCTCGGCGCACACGCGCTCACCCTCCCGCATATAGCCCGTCGTCGTAACCCCGTGTACACGCGGGCCTGCTCATCTTCTGCAATTCCTCCAGCAGTCCCTCCGGACCAGAGAGCCCTTTCTTAATTCTCGAGGGTGTCCGCTTGATTTAGCGTCAGCGAACAATCGACAACGTTTAGCGATAACACGAAATGGGCACAGCGGACTCTCTAGCGCTTTAGCCAACGTCTTTACTGCCGTTGCAAATGCTCGAATAGTTTTTCGAACAATAGCATGCGTGACCAGGCTAAACGCGAAAATCGTACGTTACACTTTGGGCCAGTACAGAGAATCGAAAGGAAAAGTAAAAGGAAGAAACAGCCTGGTGACCTCTCCTCGACACAACGGCTCGAATGTTTTTTTTTTCCCGATAGCGACGCTTGCCCATCTTTCGCGATTGCGCTCGGGAAAAAAAACAAAAAAAAAAGATTACGCGCTCAAATAAATCCAGCGGGATATGTCGGAGTGACAGGCACAGGAAGATAGGGAGTCACGAGCGCACGGAATCGCTCTGGAACTAATTCTGGCATCGAGCATTATTCCCCTCTCCGTTTCATTTGCTATTTACACTTGCTAGACACGTAGTCAAATTATGCCGGCAGTTGGAAAGGATGCATTTTTCGCGGAGCAAAGACTAGCGAGTCAGCCCTCTCGATAATAACAGCCGTCTTGCCTTACGGCTCGAGCATTTCTAATGAAACTCTTATCGCAATGCTAGGCGAAGGGCCTGGGCCAAGAGGAGGGAGGAGGGGGGTACATACAGAGGGCTCGTAATTTCGCCACGTTAACTCGGGCCGAAATTGCACGTTTACGTTAGGTAATGCTCGGCGGTATACGCGTGGGAGAACAAGTTGCGCAATCCAAGCGATCCGCTATTTTTGTTGAAAGAGCAAAAAAAAAAAAGGAAAGAAGCCAATTGTGTCCCATTGTGCTAAATGAGCATGAACGAGAATGGAGAGAGAATCCATATTGCAGAAGCGAGCGCACGCGTGCGTATTTTCGCGCCGTCTGAATCGCCGAGAAAATTCAAATACAGCGCTTTGGGAGGGAGCTCTCTCAGGCCTCGACATCAATCGAAAATTAATATTAACGCGGGCAACGTGTGCGTCTCCGCGGAGGCGCTTTTAAAGTTTCCCAAAAGCCAATTGATCGTCGAAACGGCGGAGTAGCATGAAACCTGTACCCCCTCCGTCCTCGAGTACGTGCTAAATTAGAGATGGGCTAAGGGAGAAGGGGAGAGGGGGGAGCACTCACTACCGGCTCTGCAACGGACTGCTAAAGCCAATCGGGTAGTCGAGGCACGCGAGAGAGCGCAAGCCTCCGTAGTCTAGCATCGCAACGAGGCACGCAAGCCTTTGATTCCTTATAATAGACTCTCGAGGGGGATATAGAGATCGGGAGCGTCGATCGACGACCAACCGAGCCCTGCTGCAGCGACACGCGTTGCCCCCGGGCCCGGGTCTTGCATACCGATTACATTATACCGCCCCCTATCGCTCTCCTCTCTTTATTTCCGTTGACGAGGCTCGTTCGTCACTGCCCCCCCCCACCCCTCCTTGGCTTTGTAAATGAGCCTAGACTGTTTACGGTCATTTTATCGAGCAAACGAGTATATATAAATATTGAAAGGGAGCAATTCTCTCTTGTTAAATTGCGCTTTCCGTAATCATTTATATAAAGAGCGATACATTGTTGGTAAGTTAAACTGTTTGTATAGTGATGCCTGAGGATCGAGTGGGATATGTTAGAATTTAGCCGAATTGAAGGAGATGCGGTAATGCCAGTGCGTCCCGGTGTAGAGGCGCGATAACGTCGAATTTACCGGTTTCATTGGCGCAACTCTCGAAAATTGTAAATTGGAATCTCGTGTAGCCGGGGGGGGAGGGTGGTGGGGGGGGGGGGGGGGGGGTGGGGGGGGGGGGGGGGGGGGGGGGGGGGGGGGGGGGGGGGGAGAGGGAAGAAGCGGTATCTCGTCCGAATACACCCGGACTCGAACTACTGGCGCGTGCGCGCCTTTCCCCCTCGCCCCGGACTTGCACACAGCAATAGCTACGTTGACGGATCCAATAGAACTATATATACGAATGCGGGATATAGAGAGAGGAGGGAGGGCGAGAGGTAGTAGAGCGGGAGGGCAGGTGGGGGATAGGGAGGGAGGAAGACAGGACTGGTGAGATATATATCAGTGTGGCGGGGGTGGGAGGAGGGCTCGGGAGGGGCAAGTGCTGACGTCCGAGGCGGGTTCGGAGCAGGAGTAGGCGATCGCCGCCGGCAACGTGCCAGAGCGGCAGCGCGATGAGGGCGCGCTATGCTGCGCGTATATATGGAAGCGGCGGCGGTGGCAGCAGTAGCTTGAGCGAGTATGAATGAAACTGGCGTGTATCGATTTATCCGCACCGCCCTACTTATACCAGATACAAACTCAGACAGACAAGCGCCCCCGCGCACGCACATGTATGTATATACGTATACCGTGTAAGCTGGAATTCGTTGGCGTGCTCTCTTGCCACACGGGCACACTACTGCGACCTGAGCTGCTATCCATCCCCCTATAGCTTCCCTTCCCTTCTATATTGCCCGACTGATTGCTCTTCCTCTGGCAACTATACTCGCGGTTATGCCGTCGAGCAGAGGCTGGTAAAGGGCGCGGGACCGGCTTCTCTTCTCGATCAGTGCCCATGAGTATCTGTACAGCCGAGCCTGCAGGCCAGCTGTAGTGCTCGGCTGCAGCTGTTTACCTACACATCACACGGAGTCCCAAGCCGTTTGTAAACATCTCCGACAGTTTGCGCTTCCGCGTGAATTTACAGGTTGGCCCAGCTTGATGCGACCCTTGAACCGCGACCTGCTCCGAGATATACAGCGATTGGCTCGATAGTTATCGCTGGCTCGACTATACAACGATATAACCGGCCTAGGGTCTGGAGCCATTATACTCGTATGCGCGTCGTTTATGTCAACGACACTTTGATCGATAATACAGTTTTCTCGCGCCTGCTTTGCCAGTGTACACACCTCCCTACTCCACCTTCGACTCCTGAACTAGCCACCCTCCGTCGCTGCTTGACGTATACTCGCCCGGCCGAGCCTGGCGCGTATATACGCAACGTCAGCCGATGCACTCGCAAGTAGCATTACCCTCGCCATCCCACACCCCAGCGCGGATGACCCGATACTATTTTCTGTTTCTTTCCTTCTGTTACGGAAATAAAGTATAGCTGTAGCGTTGATAACGAGAGCATAGGAGGACACGACTATCAAATAATACGGTATATTTGGTTTTGGTATGGTTGAGGAATTTTGTCTGGAGAAAATAAGATGGGGTATATGAAGTTCGATTCTAGGGTATCTATAATTTAATTTCCAGCTAGTGCGTCGATGTCCAGTTTTTAAAACTGGTCTCTGACTGTGTTCGAGGCATTCGTTGCAGCTGTACCATCGTATACTATCGAATATACGAGCGGCAGACGAGAGCATTCGATCATGCGCCCTAAACGATAAATTAAACATAGCGACATTTACAAATCTGTTTTGCTACTGTTCCAATGCGATTGACTTTAATGTATTTTGTCGTTGGTCATCCGTAAAAGTCAGGCTACTTCGAGGCTTTCATTAATTTGCCTCGAAGCGAATTTCATTCCAAATCTAAATTCAGCTAATCTGATAGGGGAGAAAAAGGCGGCTAAGCGGTTTGAAAATAAATATAAATTGAAAGTGGCGCTCGCAGTGAGTCTATCGTGCAGATGAGAGGAGATCGTTAAAGAGCCGAGAGCCGAGGCTGTGTGTATGCTCTGTATACGTCAGGCGAGGCTCTCGTGTACGGTCGTTTATGTATCTCGACGTAACGAATGCGCCTCGTAAGAGAGAGCAGGAAGTCGTGAGCAGTCACCGGAGAGAAAGCATGCACGGGGGGGGGGAGGGGGGCAGCCCAGCGGACAACGTGCACGTCCACTTTTTTGTTCTGTTGTACTACCTACATGTGCGCGGGCGCAAGTGTACGTACGCACACAGAGATACGTACACGTACGAGTTGATGAATTAAATAAAATATGAAATCGAGGGAAAGACGAGGAGATGAGTTGGAACGGAGGGCGTATCGGAAAGGCTCTCGCGTGGGAAGAGTTGCTAGGGAGATGGGCAAGAGACGCTTGGAAAGGCCAGGCTCTCGGGGCGGTCGAGTCAGCGGTGGTGGTGCTGCTGGTGACGCTGACGATAAGGCTGGCGGATCAATGGGACGATTACAGCGCTACGCGCGAGCTCTGTGCTCTCTCTCTCTCTCTCGGCGCGTCACCGAGCCACACCGCCATTGCTTGGACGAAGCCCGGGGAGCGAGGGAGGGTAACCTGATAGACATGGGCCGAGCGTTCCCTGGGCACATGTGTCTAATCAAGAGCAAGAGGGCATACTCACTCGGAGCTGCAGCTTAGCCGGGCGCGCGTCCTCGTGCAGGATGCAGGGCGAGCAGTCTCGCTGGCGATGAGCTCCGACAGCGCGACGCACTGGATCTGCGGCTGGGGGCCCCGTGCAGGGGCTCTCGGTGGGAGGAGCGCCCGCCAGCTCCTCGTGCGAGCTCCTCCTCGGCGACGCTCCGGCCATCTCCTCCTCCCTCTGCTCGAGCTCCTGCTGCGCCCGACGAGCCTCCGCGGCTCCCAAACTACAGCTCGGGGCCTCTCGGGCTGCTGCTGTACTCCCACTCGAGACTGGGGCCGGCTGCGACGTGTGCGTGTGTGTGCGACCGCGGGCTTCAAGCCATCCGCGCTTGGGCTCACCGATCCTCGCGGCTACTCGCACGAGTGCGCGCTCCTGCTGCTGCTGCTGCGGGCACGAGTAGTCAGACGCGACTAGGGGTGCCGAGAGCAGCAGACTCGGAGAAAGAGGGAGAGACGAAACGCACGGGGGCGAGAGCCTTTTTCCGCGCGCGCTCTCGCTCTCCGACGCGCCAGTAGCGCGAGCCTATGACGGCAACGTTCGGGGCCGCTTTCGCGGAAAGCTCCAGCGCGGCCAGCTTGCGGCGGCCTCGCCCCGTCTCTCTCGCACCCCCGACCCTACGCGAGCCCCCCGACAATCAAGTGGGGGCAAGGCAGAGAGAGAGAAAACGAGCAAGAACTTCCCCCGACGCGCAGGTTGCCGCGCGCATCAGCCCCCGCCAACGGCGATCTCTCCACTTTCCACTCGCTATACCTCCCTCTCTCTCTCTCTCTTTCCTTCGATATGACCCCCTCGCCTTTCCGTCCTACTCCCTCTCGGATGCTCCGATATACCAACTACCGACGCTGCTGCTATACTAGCGCCGCCGACGCGCGGAGCCACTGACTTGTGTGCTACGAGCTTGCGTGGGTGAGCGGATGATGCATGCCCTTTGCTCCTGACCCCCCCCCCTCCCTTCCCTCCTTCCACCCCGTGCCTGATTTGCCATAGGACGGACACGGTCTTGCTCGGCTCCCAACCCCTGCCGCTGCCGATATTCTCCACGGCTCGCCTTTATCTATCGGCGCGCTTTTTGCTAGCGGGCCACATCGACTCTGATACTGCGGCTGGATCAAAGAGACTGCCGGTTCGATGAGCGTGTCCCTTACCATCATCCCCCGACCACATTCAATGCTTTTATATACCTTTTTCATTTTCCGTCGACAAAGTCCAAAGATTCAAACTTGACTCGGTCGCACGAAAAATCTTGTAAATACGTATAATATGGCTATGTGGTGAGATTTATGCACGTTGTATGTACAGTAGATTAAAAATGTGCGATAGGATGGACGAGAATACGATAGCAAATGTATAGTACTATTTCCGCGTCTATTGGCGTTAATAAAATTAACGTTTTGTTATCCTTTATATAATTTTATAGGCGATTGAATAAATTAATGTTCAAGATTGGGTATTTCTATCGAATTTAATATTACGGAGGTCGTTTAGCAAACGTTTGAATCTTGATATTCGACCCAGAAATGATGCGAATTTAAGTAGAAACGAAATCAGAAATATATTAACAGCAAAAAACCGGGAAATGAGAGAGGAGGATAGAGCCTATTCACTATTCTGCAATACATCATTTTTAGGGTTTTACATATCGATACCTACGCGATTCCCATCTGGTTGCGTAAAAAATCAGGTCGACTTTTTAAATGGAGCTAATTAGGAATATCCAACGTAACATCAATATTTATGAAACGGCGAAAACGTAAATTCCCTGGAAAAATAAGATAAAAAATGAAAAAAAAAATGACGACGCGAGGCTGGAGAAAATAAATCGCGAAACTCTTTAATGCAGCTGCCGTCATTCGAAATGATTGCCGATACGCGCGCGCGTTTCCGCAATTTCTGCTCTATACACACGGGCTGTCTGCCAGGCCCCCCCGAGACTTTTCAAATAAAGTCGCTATAATCGAGGCAGCGATGATAAATCAGACGTCTTGGATTATCATTAAAAAAGCGTAAATTTCTTCTGGCTAAAGAAATAACAGATTGTAATGGCAGATATGACCATTTCGCGTTTACGAGTTAATCCGTCTGTTTGTAATGAAAGACCGGTACAAATTTACAATTCAACGAAAGCTCGATGCTGAACAACAAGCTTCCGGCTCGGCTGACCAAGCTGCGGTAAAGGCGGAAAGCGCCGCGCGCGCGCACGAGAGAAGACTGGCCTTGTCGCGTCTCTTCATCATACACCACGCGCGAGGACAATCAAAGTGCAAATCGAGCCGATTAAGCACGCGTCTGTTTCTCTTTCTCTCTTCCATACACAATGGCCGATCGGAAAACAGACGCATTCGCATCGATCGATAATGACTCTTGCCAAAGGAATGCCTTCTTGTTCTCTCCCCCAGTGAATGAGCGATATTCCATTTTTCCTATCACGGGTATGTATCGTGAGACGATCGGCGACTCAACAATCTATTGCTCCTGCTACTGATTTTATTTGCTGAATCGATGATTTTTTTTAAAAACTTTGACTCTTTTGTAACAGCTCAAACGGGGAACGGAGAGTATTTTTTTTGTCGAGCAGCGCAAATTCCAAACTCGGCGGGCCGTCGTGAAAAAAAGAAGAAGCGAGGCTCGAGGAAAAAGGAAGGCAATTTTACATAATTGATTAGGCCGAATGTCCTTGGACGCGTTTAGAAATTCCGAAATTTCGACAAAAATTTAACGCGCCAAAGTCTTTTAAATAGACCGACAGTTTGATTACGCCGGCGAGATTAGATTATTGCGCTCTCGGTATAATATACACAAGCAAAGCCCCCTTCCCCCTACTTATTATGGACTTGGGAATCGAGATTATATTCAAAGATTCTCGTTGGTAAAAAAATTGGGCTATTGAAATATTTGCATAGGGGTTAAAAAATTTTTTCAAAAAATTTTGAAAGAGAAAGCAAAATTGTATAAAACCAAGTAAAGGCAGAGTTCTCTCGTATGGAGGGTACAAGAGCGGGCTTGAAGTCACGAGAGTAAAGTCGACGATCTATCGACTCTTTGCTTGGAATGCTCTCTCCCTCTCTCGTGTAAATTCTAATAGACTGATGACTAGACTCAAGCGAGCAAACATATATGTACGCGTATGCATATACACAAAGAGAGAGAGAGAGAGAGAGAGAGAGAGAGAGAGAGAGAGAGAGAGAGACTGCGTTTATATTTGCTTAACGAGGTCGAAAGACTCGTGGGAATGAAGCGGCCGGCGCACACGAGAGCGTAGGTTTGATAAGCCACAAAAGAGAGGCTCGTTAATTACAGGGCGTTTTATCTCGCGCGCTCGACGGATTGTTTTATGCCTGACTGCCCGTATATGCGACTCGGCTTCCAATGAACTTTCCAGCTGTGTAGCATCGAAGCAGCGCTGACCGCGGCGGCAGTTGATCGTCGAGCTCGAGCGGTCAGAGAGCGACGAGAGAGATCGGTTTTGCGGTAAAGATGAATAATTGCGGACAAGTGACTTCCGTTGCCGCCGCCGCTGCCGAGGACATTGCGCTCGTTTTCCATCCGCGCCCACGGCCGCGCTCGACCTTTCACGTTCGCTTCCAGTCTCTCTCCACGCGGCAAATGACCGAGCTCCGCTGAGAAAGAGAGAGAAAAAAAAGGGAGATTGCCTCTTCCACCTATGCTCGACTGATCGAAGCTTCGTTAACGCCACGGTTTTCAGTATGCGTATAGGTATATACGCGTACACACACACACGTATTTATACGTACTGACGCTATAATGTTTCATTTCACACTTTCCAATTAAGCCGCTTGCCTACTGATTATTTTAATTAGATGCTCGATTACGCGCTGCTACCGTCTTAATATTATTTTTTTCTTTCGCCAAACAAGCCGAGCATCGTATTATTCGAACTAACCTTGATTTCCATAGATTCTCGGATTTTCAAACCCAACGAATTTAAATCGAGTGGTAACCAATTCCAAAGATAATAAACAAACAGATTACTCAAGAATACTTAAAAGTCAGTAAAGTTTATCTAACAGACTTAAGTTGGCTTAAATAATTCCTCGATTTTACCGTAATTCCGGCCGAAAGCAATCAAAATTATATAATTGAATATATACACTCCTGGCTTTTACGCGGGCAATCGTAACAATAAAATTACCTAAATAATAATGGAGAGAAAAGGGAGGGCGGCGAACTTGCAGAAACAACGGGCGCGAAAAAGCAAAGCAGCAAAGAGAAATTGGAAAAAAAGAGAGGAATCCGACATAAGCCACACGGCACGCGCTCGTAACAATAATTGTGCTAGTGCATACGCCACGCTACAAACTTTCGCCGCGACATCCGAGAATTCGGTCGTCGTTTTTTTTTTCTTCTTTCCAATAGCGCCAACGCGAATTTCGAGAGCCGCGCTTCTACTTTACCCAATGCCCCGAATAAAAGTATCATGGCCGAATAATACGGCATAGCAGCAAGCGCAATAATTCGCGGCCGGCCGGCCGTAACCGCGGCGCTCTCATTATATCGTGCGTCTTCACATCGGCGCGCATCGCCGGCGCCGCGTGTACGTGCATTTATTATGGTGAAGCCATCACTTTCGCCGCTCGCGTTTTTCTTGGCCCAGCCGAGCGTGGCCCATAGGCTCTGACTCGCGGACTATCTTCCAAGCCTAACTCTACTGCCTGTCATTGCCACCGACTCACGGGCTCGATCCTCTGAGGCGATATGGTAATTAGCGCACGACTGGTCAGACATCTTTTCTAGCTCGGCTCTGAGATAGCGACTATCGGTTAAAGCTATGAATACCGCTTGAGCTTTTTTTGTCAAAGCGTGTTGTCTGGCTTTTTCGTTGCTGTTTAATGAAACGATCCTTTGCTCGGATAATGTAATTAACTTTTAGCGAACTACTTTCCGCTTAATTTGTATTCCGTCGTAGGCAAAGTTGAATGTTTTCTTTTCTTTTTTTAAATCTTTTCCTTGATCCAAAGACACGAAATATTCATTCTAATCGTCGTCGAGACAAGCCGCACGATAAAGAGATATTCTATTTAGATACAATAAACAAGATAACTCGCGATTACATTGTTTTGATCCAATTTTAAAAAAGAGTATAACGATATCGTATAACAACACTTGATATATATAGTTAAGCATCAGTTCTCACAGGTTAGATCGAATAAATTTCGAATTTCGTACAAACTTTCCTCTACGTATCCTCGACATTTGAAAAGATCCGATACAAAGTTTATATAATCAACGAAATATTGTTATCAATTTAAAAAAAAAAAAAAAGAAGGAAAACCTTGACTTTCAAGTGTTATTGCGAGTCTGTGTACGTGAGTGTAGAGCGCAGAAAAATCAGAGAGTCCCAAAGTCGCTTTTACACAAAGCCATTCTATCTCAGGGTTGCAGAAGCGCGATTCTCGTAGATAACGCGGATACACATCTCGTTACGTAAACGTCGCATTAGCTACTCTCAAAAGTATATACGTGTGCGTATACTTGTGCGTGTGTGAAAGAGGGCGCATTGAAATGAAAGACCAGTCGGACGCGGTCGCGTTGCTGATGCTTGCGATATCAGCTGTGCGTATCCACCTCGGCGGCATGTCAACGGACGATATTGAGAGCCGCGCACGCGACAGATACGAGCGTAGGACGATAGCCAGCGAAGAGACCGGTATAAATAAGCTCGCGTTTGCCCGGGGCCTCCGAACAAAGTGTGAGCAAGCGCGGCCAAAGAAGACCGCGCGCAACACACCTTGAGCAGTCGACCGAAGGCCTGACAGCCCTCACCCGAGGCTTTTGCTTCTCCAAGCGAGAATCGTGAGTATCCGCGAACGACTCTATCTTGCTTAACTTGGCCCATTCCGTAGCCGATTGTCTGTTGCCCCGGCGGCGGTTCTATAAAGCACGCTCTTTATAGGAATAGGCCAACGAGAATTCGCGAGCTGCCATTCTTCTTTCCTCCTCCCTATTTAACTTGATTTTCGCACGGACCGGCTCTTGCGAGGCTGTTATACTCCCGTTGCGATTGATAAAGACTGCCGAGAAGCTGTTTCGACAGCGGGAGCGTGGAAACCGCGCGATCATCGGCAACCCCGATTCGACGCTCTCCTCCTACACGTGTATACTCTCTCTCTCTCTGTCTTTACGTTGCGGCCCATACCTTTTTTTCGACTATTACGCTTCTTTCTTTTTTATTTCCAAAAGTCGTTTCTCATTTTTTTTTCTCTCTCTATCCTAATGACTGACTTTTTTTTCTCCTCTCATTATTCGAACAAGCTGAATAGAGCAAGTTTTGTAAGAAACTTTTTTGATTTTTTCTTGAGAGAATTGTATAATAACGAGCTTGACTTTTAATGTGCTCGCTTGTCATTCTTAAGGCTTAATTGTCAGCAATTATTACGTTATCGTAATCTTGCTTCTCGGCATTGGGTATTAATTTAATTTAGAATAACAAGCAAATTACGACACTTTATGCCTTGTTTTGTAATTTGTATGTTTCTTTTTTGCGACAAGGTATACTTATTATCAGCTGTTTATAAGATAAGAAAAAAAAGTCAGCGAATTCGCGGAATATTCGTATTATTACTACGATTAACGGGCACACGTTTCGCGTCAATTTGGATGCATAATCAGACAAGCGAGACGGTAAAATTTTTGAAATCTCGAGAGATCTCTAATTGAGAACAAAGTTCAGTCTGGCGGCTTTATCATTACGTTTTCCCATCATCGGACAAACGAAGAAAGCGAGAAAAGACAAATTACAAAATAAGCCGTATACGCGACTCTGCTTAAAATACGAAATAATAAAGCTCGTGGGGGTATCAGGCGACAAGGGTTTGGGCTGATCGATAATTGGCGCTTTAACGCCTCGGAAAATGTAGGTCGGCGCAAGGAAAATAAAGTGGAAATTATTCGGCGGAATATCCGAGTTTGAATGAAAAAAGCGAGAGAGAGAGAGAGAGAGAGAGGTAGGTCGCGTCGTAGGGCGACGGCGCTCAGCTGTGCTTACGTGTCGGCCTGAAAAGAAAAAAAGATGTTAAAAAAAAAAAGAAAGGAAAGCAGGGCTTGTGGCGAGGAGCATGAATATGCATCGGGGAGTAAAGTCGGGAGTGCCGTTTGAAAAGGGGGGAGGAAGGGAGGGACAGAACGTGCAGAGGTATAATACACAGGTGTATCTAGCATATACCGAGGGAATTCGGTATTCCACGCGCGCCGGCTCTTGCGGCGATACGGGAGCTAAGCGCAAGGGAGTACACAGTAAGCGAGTGTACACGTTGCCGATGAGAAACGCGCGCGAGATTTCCTTTTCCCGGCTGTACACACGGTCTTACTACGGTCTGGAGTACGTGGGGGGGGGGGAGCGGTTGCTCTCCTAGCGAGTGGGCAAGGGGGGGGGGGAGGGAGCAGCTGGCTCTCCAGCGCGCGCGAGATATACGTCGAACCTTTTTGCCACGCGCGCTCTCTTGACGTTTTCACTTTCTAAGCCTACTCGGCACGAAAATTATCCGCGCCGGAGTAGATACGGCTTACTACTACTACCTAGCATCTCGCAGCCACTACCACTACTACTTTTTACTAAAGGCCGGATTAACTGCTCACGCTCTGTATCTTGTGTGTGTGTTGCGTCAAAGCTCTCGGATTGGATGTTATTGAAACGATGTGAATGTGTCTGTGTGTTTGAGTGTATTGCTAGAGTCGCGAGATGACGCCTATAGGATCTCGAAATTTGTTTTCAACAGCTTCTATACTCTTATTACCTTTGTTTCGGGGCACGGCGACGCCCTCGGCCTCCCCTGTCCCCAAGGCTAATTTCGTTTAGAAAGCTTGATTGAATTCGGCATTTCCAATTAATCTGCGCTTTATTTCCTACCGTACTTGCTAAATTTTGCAATTTTGAATGCATCTCCCGGACTTTTAATGCCATTTCACTTTTTTAATCGCTCCATCTTTGGCTTTTCAAATGTATTCAGAGAAAAAATATTGAAACGCGAGTCTCGCGTTTTTTCTACGCTGTCTATTTTAACCAAACGTCGATATTAGACTTTTGATCATTGGAAACTGACGAGTATCGGTATTCCTAAAGAAAAGAGAAAGAAAAAAACTAAGAAGGTATAAAAGCAGTTTTAATATCCGAGAAATCCCGGATTTTTTTTTAACCGCACGAAGGTTAGTACCGGTCACTCACCGAATCTAAGATCGCTCGCGCGGATGGAAAACAATTTTTTGTCCGAACTTTGGGCTCGGAGCCCGTTCTAGTCTCCGGCCCAAGGAGGATAACTTGAAAATCAAAAACGTCTAAAAAAAAAAACATAAAACGACCGCTCGTAAATAACCTATGCAAATGTTCGCTTTGGCTGTCTGTGACACCTACTTTACGGCAGGGCGATTGTATAGCCTGTCACTTGCTCTATCCCGAAGATTAACTCGAGAGAGCGAGAAAGAAGATGAGAATTAAGAAGCAACGAACGAATCAGGTCATAACCAGCGGCACGCGACTAGTTGCTTTATACTCGGAGAGCAGATGAAAAGATGCTCAGGGCTCACGTGCGGAGAGCGATCGGTATACGGATCTCGCTCTCGTTTGCTCTCGGCAGAAGGAAAAGGTGGTAGAGCATAGATGGGTGGGGAGTCGATCTCGCTCTCGGTTTCTTTTTTGCGCGGCCGAGCGTGGAGTCGGGCCTACTAGCGCGCGGGGGCTTCGCTTTACAGACACTGGCACATCTCTCTCTCAAGCTTCGCGCCAATGCTCGGATTTCGCGGAGAATCGCTGGAACGATTCCTCCACCTGGCTTCTCGTGTAATGCTTTTTTCTTTTCTTTCTCTAAATACTTTCTCGGAAAAATCGTTAAACGAGACGCGCCCGCCGTTGCATTTTGCACACTGAAGCTCTCCTTCTATTCGCTGAGGTCGGCTGCTTTTTCTTCGCTGATCCCTCGGCTCTTTGACGCGTTAGAGTTTTTAAATAAAACCGACGGAAGCCGTATCCGTATACGAACGTCTATAGTCGAACCGAAGAAAAACCAACTTATAAGTTCCGAGGAAATGTTGCGCTTTCAAATCTATTATACACCTATCCACGTCTAAGCGAAATAATAATGATCGTTGATAGTCTCGTAAAGTGACACGAAGAAAACACTCGCTCGGAAAATTTTTGTGACTCCGCGTGCGCGTACGTATACTTTAAAAACGTTAAACGTCCGAGTCCAGGTATTACCGCAAGCTATATTTCGGGATCGTAAAATTCTCATGCGGCTATTATAGTCTCTGTCTTAATCGTTTTTACGATCTGTCCCGCTTCTTCTTCTCTCACTTTGCATTACGCGGATTTCTTCAGTCCATAGCATTTTATCCACCAGTCTCGCCTATGCGGCGACCTACATCTTTGGAAAAATCGAAAAAAAAAACAGACATCTCGGATAGAGATACCGTTTCTCTGATTATCATTCCAAAGGGTGACGACAGTTGGCTACTTCTAACGTTGGCTAAGGAGACTTTGTGATTTGGTTATGCAACAATTATCGAAGAACTTTAATTGGGCATATATACATCATTGTTTGTGTGTGTGTGTGTTTGAAGATCCGAAGATCGGCAATGGAGTCTGTATTGGCAAAACGAGTAATCGGAGTTTAACGGACGGCCGTTACGAAAAGTAAATAGCGCCGTAAGTGGTAATAGAGCCGGGTAATTCTTAAACGATCGGCCGAATAAGCAATAGGCCGTCGATTCTTCAAATTTCTACCTATTCGCGCAACAGCGGCAGCAGCTCGGGGGAATAAAAAGAGACGGTGTAGGGGAGAAGAGTCGAAATCTCGCGCTTGAGAAGCTTAGCTGTAAAAATTTTTTTCTCCTCGAGAGCGATCAATTACAATCTGGCAGACGCTCTCGGATCTCCTCTCTCTCTCCCAATGCAACCCGATAATCCGCTCCGAAAATCGAGGGGAATCGCGCATCTCCCCGTGCGCGCGTGCCGCGCTAACCGTTCGCTTCGTTCTCTACTCCGAAGCTATAAATATACGACTACTGCTACATAACTGTCTCAACGTGTACATGTAACGTATGCAAGTAGGCGCGCAACGCAGACGAAAGGGAAACTGACTGCGTGAGCGCCTTTTTTTCCCCCCTATACCCGCCCAGCAGCAGCAGCAGCGAGGCGAAATAAGGCGTCGCGCGCGAATTGCGCGATCCCGATGAGAGAGAGAGGAGTGCTTGACACATACGCATATGCACAGCTTTATCTCCCATGTGTATATATAGGTACGGCGTTATTGCACCGCGGCGGGGCCGTGTGCCCGGTGCGCACGTGCAGGAGTGCCGGCGCCGCGAGGCCCTGGGAACCTGGCGCAGTCGCCAACACACGTAGAGCCACACAGATCGGCCGTGTGTATACCGAACAAAGCGCACAAAGGAGGCGCTGAGAGGAGAGAGAAAGAGTGCCCGCGTAATACAAACAACTCGTGTGCCTCTCTCGCGTATACGCTCTCCCCGCGGTACAGCCCCTTCCCGCAGTAGTAACGGCAGGAGTCGCAGCATCGCGCCAACACCCATCATGAGAGAGAGAGAGAGCCCAAGCAGCGCACAGGGCAGAGTGTGTGCACATCGGCCCGCAATTATCCATTGGACCGCCTACACACACCGCTGCTCCGGTCTCTTACCGGAGCGTGTATACCTCTCGGTGTATACGTATACCATCGCGAAGAGGGGGAAGGGGGGGCGCTCAGGAGAGCGAGTCGAAAGGAAGCCGCGCGCGAACGAGCCCCCTACCCCAGCCGCCCACCCACTCGGCGCACACATACAATGGAAGGCCTGGTTGTTGCCGCTTGCCGTTGCCAGCAACTCGCGACCATGTGTTTGTGTGTAAAAATGAAATGGGGCATTGGGTGAAAGTAAAGTTGCCTGGTTGGGGGGGCCCGATCGCCGCCGCCGTTGCCACCGCTGCGGCTGCTGCAGCTTTGAGCTCTTGTACATCGGATCAGTCAGTTTCTCAGGAGCGGCCCGCGCACTACTCTCTTTCTCCTGGTGCACTGCAGCCAGCCGCCACAGGCTGCTCCTCTCGGCGTCTCTCTTACTTTCTCGATGCTCGTTCAAAGTCGCGCTCGCAGTGGCAGCAGTCAACTCGGCAAGCAGTAGTGTGCAAAAGTCTAAATCCCCATCGCTCGGCGCAGCGCAGTGTGTGAGCAAAAAGCCAGGCTCTCTCTCGTGTGTCAGCGCGCGTAACAGCTGCATCGTAAGCAGAGGAGGAAGCGCACTTGTTGGCAGTCGAGAAGATAATGCTCGCCGCCAAGCCGGCGCTGACGACAACCTCATGAGGTCCGAGCTCGTGCCTGCCGCGCTGCACCGTCGGCCGTTTACCTCTTCCTCCTCTTCTCCGTCTTCTTCCTCCTCCTCGTCCTCGCTGCTGCCACGCCGGTCGTCGTCGTCGTCGTAATCCGCTGTCGTCCCTCGCCGCCGCCGTAGCGCTCTCTCGCGCGCGCACTGCCGCCGTCGCCGCCGCCGAGTGATGATGATGCGATGATCATGCCGCCGGCTAGCAAGAGCAGTCCTTAAATCTCGTCCGCGCGCCAACTCGAAGCGCACTCTCGGCCGAAGAGCTGCCCGCCCCCGTTGTCACGCGCGTATTCGACCTGTGTACGTTATCGCTGCCGCCGCTGTCCGCAGGAAGAGCCGCACGCTTAATAACCACAAGCCTCAGCGAGAACTCACTGCCCAGCCATCGCCTGCAGAGAGATATGGGTTCTTCGAGCAGAATCAGCTGCTCCTCGGCGCTGCTCGGCCTCCTTGCCGGCGCGCTTCTCTTGTTCGCCTCGGGCCCAGTCGCCGCTCTCGAGAATGGCCTCGCCAGGACGCCGCCGATGGGCTGGCTCGCTTGGGAGAGGTTCCGATGCAACACCGACTGCACCAACGACCCTGAGAACTGCATCAGGTAAGCACAACGCGCGCACTCTCTCGCTCTTCACACACCCACATCTGCACCTTCACTGCCTCCCCCCCGACAGGCCAACTCAACCAGTGTAGTGCGCAAACAAAAGTGCGCGAAAAATTACAATTTAAACGCATCGAATCCCGAGAAACTACGATAGAAAGGAAACGAGACAAAAAACAATGTCGTTTAACTGAAAAACTAATTAACGGATTTAAAGTCATTTGTTAAAAAAAAGACTATCATAAATTCTCGGCAAGTTCGTTGTGCTGTTGTTCCTTCTATTGCTTGGCTGTTACGTGTTTACCCCCGGCAGCAATTGCTCTCCGTCTCTTTTTCTCCCGTGCACCCCTCCCCCCCCCCGTCCTCCGTACCTGCGGGGCACTCTCGCTCTCTACTCATTATGTGCACAATGCATGAAAGTGCATGAATGCTGCTTTACTGACATCTACTCTCCCTCCCTTCGCTCCGTTTTCTCACCACCTCGCTCTCGCACGTATTGCTCGTGTTTTGTTCGACTTTCTTTCGGCCGCCCCGGCTGCTTATACCTTACTAATGTTTACTGTTTACATTCACTTTTCCGATTTGTTTACCTTATCTTTTCGTACTTTACTGTTTTTATTGCCTTTTATCCCGCTCACTTTCACTGTTTCCATGAAATTCAATGACTTTTATTTTTTTTTTTTTTAATTAAACGGAATATTTATGTAGTTTCTTTTTTTATGAACTTTATAAAAGAAATTTTATAAACCGATGGTCCCTACGAAAAAGGGTTTTTGTACAAAACTGGTACAATTCAATTCTCGCGAAGAAAGCGAGAGTTTACGCGGCTGCCGTGAAGAAAGCGAGATTTCGCGCGTTTTCCATATGATTTTAATGTCGAAAATTTGTCATTAGCTAAAAAAAAAGTATATCACTCTGCAAAGATCAAATTATAGACGCGTTAATTGATTTAAAAACGTTGAAATAGTCCATTTTTCAACAAGCACGCGAGATAGATTTTTATCTTGACGTTTTTTTTTTTTGAAATTTTTCATTAACATTTTTTTTTACTTTTAAAAATCAAATAAAATTATGACCTTTGATATTTCATGACATTTGATAACAAAGCAATAATTTCAAGTTTAGAGCGATTGTGATAAAACTGCAGGAAGCAGTAAATAGAGACATTATTTTACTGAAAGCATATTATTCATGTCAAAGTTTATGGCATTAAGAAAGTTAAGCAAAAGTGCCCATTACCTGGGCTACAATTTACTTTCTTCCTATAGCCAAATAGGTACTGTATTGTCATTAAATGGAGCCTTGCTAAAAAAAAATATTCCATAATTGTGACTGCAATTTACTTCACTGTCCACTTCCTGTTGCAGCTGATATCACTTCATAATTATACTATAAGCTTGCTGCTTATGTAAAAAATAATGATCTGTGTAAGCCATCTCTTTAAATTTTGTTGTTCAAGAGAAAAAAAACGTGTTTTAGCACCATTTTTTTAAATTCTTTGTTATTGATTCACTTGCCATTCATTAACAATTACTAGTTAAACAAAGAAGGAAAGTGTTTTTAAAAGTCATTCTCTAGAGAACAATGTATTTGTACTATTGAAAAAAGAGATAATGTAATGCTTTGACAAAGATTCTGACATTTTCAGTTCTCCACAAATTAGTGTTTATTTTGTATTATATTTGGAAGTATGCACATAATGGATTGTAAGAACTTGATCTTCCTGTATATTAATTGATGCAAATTTCTACTTATTATATAAAAGTAATCAATCACAATATTTTTAAATTAATATTAATTAAAAATTAAAATTTGAAAAAAGAAAAACTTGATAAAAATTTTATTATTTATTTTCAATAATGAAAAAAATCATAGAGAATAAAATTGAAATAAAATTAGTTTAATATGAATTCCAATTCCAATTTTGATAAATCCTCCTATTAAGTTTTTTTTTGTTTAATATGAATAGTCTGGTAATAAATTTCAATGAGTAGATGAAGTGTCATTTATGCCTTTTGTGTTGCCTATGACTTACAAGCATAAAACTTGTCAAACAGGTTTTACATGAGCAGTGAAAAAAAACTAAATTACAAATAATTAAAAAGAAGTAAAATAGTACTAAATAAATCATTGAAGACACTATAAAAAAAAACAAAAATATAGAATTGTTTTTAGACATATAGCTATACTGAATTGAACCACTTTCCTCTCAGAGCTCACCAAGGACATACGTCCTTGAAGTATGTGAAAAGAGAGCTGAGAGTACTGTATGTAGATTTTGTCTCTGTTCATTACATAAATACAGATTCTAGGTCATGGTATTAATGTGAATTTTTCAATTTTATTAGACAAGCACAACAAGTACTTAGATTAACACTACTCTCATCTATATTTTAAAACATTTCAATTATTCAGTGAACATTATATTTTTTATTATATTATAATTTATGCCAATTCTTGCTATTTAAGTTAAGTAAATTTATAAAAAAAATTACATGAATCTTGTTTTAATTTGCAGTGACCGACTCTTCAGGACAATGACAGATATAGTGGTGTCTGAAGGATATGCAGCAGCTGGATATGAATACATTAATATCGATGACTGCTGGTTAGAAAAGGAGCGTGATATAAATGGACAACTCGTGGCTGACAGACGGCGTTTCCCTTATGGAATGAAGAGTTTGGCTGATTATGTAAGATACACAAAAATCTCTTACCTCATTTCTCTTGTGCAATATATCAGCGAAAGTAATGATTTGGCTGATAATTCTATACAAGCTACAAAGGACTTTAAAAGCCTTTAATAACACAAAGGTTATTAATCTTTATCAATGTCTTTGTTTTAGATCCATTCTAAAGGACTGAAGTTTGGTATCTATGAAGACTTTGGCAATTACACTTGTGCAGGCTACCCTGGTGTTATAGGATACCTGGAAAATGATGCTGCTCTCTTTGCTTCTTGGGATGTTGATTATGTGAAACTTGATGGTTGTTACGCTCATCCCAGTGAGATGGATCAAGGTAATTATATATGTTTATGAGAAAAGTTGTCATCTTTTCTTTTAAGATAATACAAATTGTGTAACAATGAAATGTAATTTTCCAGGTTACCCTGAGTTTGGCTACTACTTGAACCAGACTGGAAGGCAGATGATTTATTCTTGCAGTTGGCCTGTCTATCAAATTTATGCTGGCATGCAGGTAAAAAAATTAATTCCATTGTATTCTTTAAAATTTAACAATTTTTATAGATGTACTTAAAAATAGAAAGTTAGAAAGTGTTGATTATTCAGTCTGATTATGTTGCAGAAATTGTTACTTACAAGCAAGATCCTTTTTATAATTACATATAATTATAAAAAGTAATCTTGTAAATGACAGAAATTGATATACATTTTTTTTTTAATTTTATTGAAAAAAATGTTTACTTTATATGTTTAAGAGTTTCAATAAATTAATTAAGATGCTCAATTTAAACTTGCAAATATAAAATAATAATAAACAAATAATAAAAATTGTACAAGTAAAATTGGTTGATAATATCTAATTGTAAAAATCCTGATTTCAGCCAAACTATTCAGCAATTATTGAACATTGCAATTTGTGGAGGAATTTTGATGACATTCAAGATTCTTGGAGTAGTATTGAAACTATTATAGATTATTATGGTAATAACCAAGATGCGATTGTGCCAAATGCAGGACCAGGACACTGGAACGATCCTGATATGTTGATCGTCGGCAATTTCGGCTTGAGCTACGAGCAAAGTAAGACTCAAATGGCTGTTTGGGCTATACTTGCAGCTCCTCTTCTCATGTCCGTTGATCTTAGAACGATCAGACCAGAGTACAAAGCTATTTTACAAAATAAGAAGATTATCGCCGTGGACCAAGATCCTCTTGGAATTCAAGGTCGACGAATATACAAAGTGAGTGTACTAAAACGTGTTTTTATAATATATATGTTTGCAACTCTGTTACCAATAAGGAAACGTCTTTTGAGTATTCATAATGGACTTTAAAATATTTATATATTTTTTATAATTACGTAAACTTATAAATATCACTATAAATTCCTTGTCGCAATTTACTAATCAATTAAAAATTTTATTTTTACAGCATAAGGGCATTGAAATTTGGGCCAGACCCATTACTCCTGTTAACCAAAACTATTATTCTTATGCTATTGCGTTCCTGAATAGGCGAACAGACGGTACTCCTTCTGATGTATCTGTTACCTTAAAAGAACTTGGTCTGCAGTACCCTGGTGGATACAGAGTAGAGGTATTATAAATTACTATCTTTCACGTGATTCTAAATAATACACTTTGCAAAATAATTAATTCTAATATTTTTCAATAGGATCTTTATGAAGACGTCGACTATGGCGTACTTACACCTTCGACTAAAATTAAGGTCAAAGTAAATCCGTCTGGAGTCGTCATCTTGCGATGTGATCTGCAATTTGATAATGGCTTTGCCTCCAATCTTTATACACAGTATGCGCCTCTCGAACAAGTGTTCAAAGTCAGACATAACTCGTTTTAAGTGATTTTTGTAAATGAATTTTGAACAATTGTAATTTCTTTTTTGTAATGAATTGTTTATAATGCGTGACCATACATTGTTAAGGCTGTAAAAAATAAACTATTTGACATAAAACGAAATAAACGTTTTTTATAAATTTCACCTAATTATTATTCCTACTGTTATTCATAAGGCTATAAAAATAGACATTTTCATCGCAAAAATTAGCCATTAATTGAAAATAATTTTAGCTTTCAAAGTTTTTAAATACTTTTAAAATTATTCACTAATTTATTAATGTGTTGTTTGAAAATGTAGACTTGTTGATGGTAAAAAGTATCGTAGAGGGAGCTCAATGCTAAATTCGTATACATATATACATATAAAAGCTAAGTAGTTATACAGGTGCAGATGACAGTTATGTGACGTTAAAAAATTATTTCTCTACGTTTTGTATTACATATTTTGATTTGAAATTAAAAATTTCATCAACATGAAATCTGTGTTTATGGTAGCAGAAAAGCCTTCTTTAGCGGCTTCTCTTGCTAATATTTTAAGCAATGGAAGGTGTACTAACCGAAAAGGTAGGTTAGAATTGTTGGTGCCGTCTGCTATGATGTTTATTGTTACGTTTAGTTAATATCAATAAAAGTGAAAAAAGTAAATATTTCGAGAAAAAAAAGTTGTGAACAATATTCTATCTTTTGATATTTAATAAAAGTATATGTATGGTAAAGCAATTCTATTAGTACTACTGTTCAGTTTAGTCAAAACATTAATTGAAAATTTACATTGTTGTAATAAATAAATTATTATTATTATGATTATTATTACTGTTATTATTGTTATCTGGCATTTTCATTTTCTTGTTTATAAATAGGATCAAACGGATCTTGTTCAGTACATGAATGGAGTGGACAATTTAGAGGTGAAAATGTTAATTTTAAAATGACCTCAGTTTGTGGACATGTAATGAGTTTAGATTTTATTGGAAAATACAATAATTGGGATAAGGTTGATCCAGTAAGTATATTTTATATCAGTCTTTGTTTTGCAAATAAATTTATTATAAACAAATTCTTTAATATTCTAGGCAGAACTATTTTCCTGTCCTACGGAAAAGAAAGAAGCTGTTCCTAAGTTAAAAATACCTAGTTTTCTTGCAAAAGAAGGGGGACACTGTGATTACTTAGTTTTATGGCTAGATTGTGACAAGGAAGGAGAAAATATTTGTTTTGAAGTTATTCAGGCTCTTCAACAGGGAACAAGGAGATTAAACCCAAATGTATGTAATTTGGTATTTCTTACTATGTTCATATGATTTTTGTATAAAAATAACTTAAATATTTCAGGACATCTGGAGAGCTAAGTTTTCTGCAATTACTGACAAAGATATTAAAGCTGCAATGGCCAATCTTGCCAAACCTAATGAAAATGAAGCCAAAAGTGTTGATGCTAGACAAGAACTTGATTTGCGCATTGGATGTGCATTTACCAGATTTCAAACAAAATTTTTTCAAGTAAGTATTACTTATAAAATTTTTATTCTAAAAAGGTAAAAAAAGATAAAATAAAGATAAAAGAAATATTAGCAATATTTTTAAAGTTTAACAATACATTTTTTTGCAACTTTAGGGAAAGTATGGTGATTTAGATGCTTCATTAATTTCCTATGGACCATGTCAAACCCCTACATTAGGATTTTGTGTTCAGAGGCATGATGAAATTCAAACTTTCAAGCCTGACCCATACTGGGTACTTCAGGTATAATTAAATTAATTTTAATCTTTGTTTAAATTTAATAATCATAGTTAAATATGTATTAATAATTATATTTTACAGCTTACAGTTAAATCTTCAGATGGCCAAGATATAGTATTGAGTTGGGCAAGAGTGAGATCATTCGATAAAGAAGTAGCTAATATTTTCCTTAGTCATGTTAAAGAACATGATTTCGCAACGTAAGTTTCTTAAATTTATAATGAAAAGAATTCAAGAATGGATAGAAAAACATTAAATTATATTTATTTTTTTATTATAGAGTTGCAAGTATTCAGAGCAGTGAAAAATCAAAAGCAAGGCCAATAGCTTTGAATACCGTAGAGTTAATGAGAGTTGCTAGTTCTGGTTTAGGCATGGGACCACATCATGCAATGCAAATTGCTGAACGTCTCTACACACAAGGTTACATAAGTTATCCAAGAACTGAAACAACGTCTTATCCCGAAAATTTTGACTTATTGTAAGTTTAAAAAAAAAAATGTTTAAATAGATTTAGGAAATACCCCTAATTTGTACAAGCGGAGAATAACAGTTTTAGAACGCGCTTCTAGAGTACTACTTAATAAAAAAATTATAAAAAATTTTCAGATCGACATTGAGGCAACAGCAGAATAGTTCTGACTGGGGAGATGAAGTTCGAAAAATTCTGAGTTCTGGAATAAACAAACCAAAAAAAGGCCACGACGCAGGCGATCATCCTCCTATAACTCCAATGAAATCAGCAAGCAGGAATGAATTAGATGGGGATTCGTGGAGGCTGTACGACTACATTACAAGGCATTTTATTGCAACTGTAACTATTTCGTTGTCGTTTTTAACAGTAAAAAATGATTCTATTTTTGACTAAATGTATCCGTATAATTTTCAGCTTGCTCGAGATTGCAAGTATCTTAGTACTACAGTTAAACTAGAAGTTGGTATGGAGACCTTCTCAGTAACAGGGCACTCTCTGATTGATCCTGGATACACAAGCTTGTTAACATTCCAAGCATTGAGCAATAATGAGACACTTCCTAGATTTACGATCGGTGAACGAGTTAAAATTGTAGATGTGAGTTTTTCATATTATTCTACCATTAAAATTTAAAAAGTTATTATTCATATTTTATACTTTTATTAATTTTTAGGCGAAACTATTAGAGTGCTTTACTCAGCCTCCCGATTACTTAACAGAGTCGGAACTTATTACTCTTATGGAAAAGCATGGTATAGGAACGGACGCTTCGATACCTGTGCATATAAATAATATTTGCATACGAAATTATGTCAATGTGGCATCAGGTCGAAAACTCGTACCGACGTCGCTTGGTATTGTATTAGTTCACGGCTATCAAAAAGTATGGATAATTTTATCAACTTTTTATTTATTTAGTCCTCGTGTCTTATTGTTTTGTAACTTTTTTTCCAGATTGACCCTGAATTGGTTTTGCCAACGATGCGTTCGGCTGTGGAAGAGCAATTGAATCTCATAGCTGTTGGTCGAGTAGACTTTCACGCGGTATTGCAACACACAGTTGAGATTTTTAAGCAAAAGTTTCATTATTTCGTTCAAAGCATAGACGCGATGGATCAGTTGTTTGAGGTTTCGTTTTCACCACTGTCAGCCTCTGGCAAATCACACTCTAGGTTTGTTTTACTTTACAAATTTTAAACATTTTTTATTCAACAAATATCAAGTAATAAGCATTGGGCGTGTTTCTTTTGAAGGTGTGGTAAATGTCGTCGATACATGAAGTATATACAAACTAAACCGTCTCGATTGCATTGTTCTCATTGTAACGAGACTTACAATCTTCCTCAAAACGGAAATATTCGCATTTATAAGGAACTTAAATGTCCATTGGATGATTTCGAACTGTTATCTTGGTCCACGGGTACGCGTGGCAAAAGCTACACTTTCTGTCCCTACTGTTTTAATAATCCACCGTTCAGGTAAAATTTTTCTCTTCTCTTTCTGTTTCTTTGAATTTACGTTTTAATCGATAAAACTATAAATTGTATTGGTTAAAAATAGGGATATGAAAAAGGGTTCAACTGGTTGCAACGCTTGTACGCACCCGACCTGTCCGCACGGATTAAACTCGAATGGATTGTCGAGTTGCTTGGAATGCGACTCGGGTATTCTTGTCTTAGATCCATCGACTGCGCCAAAGTGGAAACTCGTCTGTAATCGCTGCGACGTTATCATACACCTATTTGAGGGTGCTCACAAGGTCATTGTCGATCCCGATGACGTCTGCGATTGCGGAGCTCAATTAGTTACTGTCGAGTACAAACAGGTAAATTATACTACTTACAATGTTAACTTTAAAAAAAGGTACTTTATTTCTGTGTAACTAAATATTGAATTTTTTAAAACTTTATTCGTAGGACAAAAGCAAGCTGCCAAATGAAGAGACAGAAATGAAGGGATGCGTATTCTGTACGCCAGCATTTACAAGCCTGGTGGAGAAGCATCGCGCCGTGGCATCGAAGCCTGTAACGACGCGACCCCGTGGCCATGCTAAAGGCAGGAGCCGTGGCAAGCCACGTCCACCAAAGGACAAAATGGCCCAGTTGGCGGCTTATTTTGTTTAACATTTCTCTCTCTTTTCCTCTCTATCATTTCTCTTAAATTTGCATGACTCATCGTCATATTGCTCGGCATTCGAGCGGTTTGAACCTTTATTAAATAGGTATACGTCGTAACGAGTTTTACATTGCTTATAGCGATATTTTTTTGTAAGACAAAAGATTTTTCTTTCGAAAAAGAATATCATTGTTGAGTTGCTTTTTGCTACTTCTTTAATTGTAAAAAAAAAACATCTACCAATTGTAGATATAAAAAAAAGTGTTTATTACAGCGAGGCAGGTAATTTTAAGATTTATCAATCGGACATTGCCCGAGGAAGTGGTGAACTTATTAATTTGAATTTCATAGAAATAAACGTGTTTTCCGAAACTTCATAGCAAGTTGTTTGTATAGAACAATAATTTTTTATTTAATTTATAACATTAGCATTGTACCTTTGATAAAGTAATGTTTTTTATTCGATGTAGTGCTTAGCACTGGTCTACCAGTGCGTAAATGTACTTACAAGAGTATTACACGAGTACACAGAGTCCGAGGTCGATGCGCGTTTTGTATACTAACACGTACAGAATGAATTTTGCGAGCTAACTCAATTGCGTAACTTGTCGTGCCGACCACTGATTTACTGATTGTCGATGTTAAATAGAGTTTTTGTAAGAGAAATAATGTATTTCGATGGACATACAAACAAATCATAATTGAAATAAAAATCGATTTGCGATAGCAATTAATTGTTCTTTAGAAATATTACTTGAAACATTTTGTAAGATTACGATTGTGAGGTCAGTGCGTTCCGAATGAAAATATAACGCGAGACGGAAAAGATCGTACGGAAAAAAGAAAGCTGGAAAAGGTAAAGAAAATATACAAGCGTCTGGTGCACGTAAACGAAGCTTTGAAGAGCGACGTTTGGGCGTCCAGCTTTAAGAACAAGAAAGAAAGAGAGAGTAAAGGTGGAGGAGGTGGTTAAGGCGTTCGGGGAGAAGGAAAAGGGCTATACAAGAGAAAAAGAGAAAGGACACGAGAGCCTATGCTAGGCCTTCTCTCGGCATTTACATATTTCGTTGGCCGTCGTGTCCCGAGAAACGCTCGGCGGAGATCTATCAAGCTTCTGGAAGGGCGTACGCATAAACGCGCCTCTCTCCGAGACTGATCCTCCCCCCGATAAACGGGGGACTCCCTCCCAGCTATCTTTCGCTCGCTCGGCGGCAGAGAAATCACGCCCACTCGCTTAACCACTCACTCTCTCTTCTCTCTCTCCCTTTCTATTTCTCAATCGAGCCGCGCACTTTGTTCTTTTTGTTCTCCCAGACGTTCGTCGGTTCGATGAATTATAGCGACCTGTTGTCTATATACGTTGCAAGTTTATCGTACGTACCTCAGCGAAGCAGATCTCCCACTCCACTTTTGTAATATTGCTTCTCTTGCGTTTTCTCCCCTGTAAAAGTGAAGCTTTTTATTTATTCGTGATGCGCGCGAACGACCACGTCTTAAAGTCGTCCACGCACTTCTCTCTCTCCTTTACCCTACTCGCGACTTGCTTTATTCTTACGAATCACGATGTAATCTGTGCGTGCGAAGCGCGCTGATCGATATCTAGTGTAATAAATGTAACAATATAACATATGCTAATTCAATTGCATTTTTTTTTTCTACACCACCGCTCGTTGCTTTGTATACCAAGAAAAAACAAAATACAAAACAAACAAGTAATATGAATATAATTATCGCGAGAAAATATTAAATTAGCTTATTGCACCAAAAAAAGGTCTCCTTTTGCCTGGCCAACGGGCGGTTCGCAGTGTTCCCTTCCAGCGCTCACTACTCGGGGTTTGCTTTTTGGTGGGGGGGGGGGGGGGGGGGGGGGGGGGGGAGGGCGTCTGAAAAAATAATCGCGAAGCTGTCGTTCTCTCGTCCGCTTATTCGAGAAGGATAAAAAAAAGGCTGGCGCGCGATCCAGGGGGTATTTTGGTGCGCGATATCCGTAGTATAACAGCAGTCGGACGAAAAAAATGCTCGCTTCTCTCTCTCTCTCTCTCTCGGTGACGGAAAGAGCCATTGTACACGTACACATCTACACATCCATATAACGAGCTTGTTCTTTTTTTTTTCCCCCCGTTCCTGCCAGAACCATGTGTTGGATGTGATTTCGACGTCAAGTTGCTATTAGCCTCGCTATGTGGAATACTAGGGAAAGCAGTTAATAAACGCGCCAGACTTCCTCGTAATGGACGCGACTCTCTTTCTCTTGCTCCAAAAAGTCTTGATGTAATAATCGATATTAGTTTTTCTCGAAAAAAAAAATAATTATAAAATCTTTGCCACTTGTTTTATTTTGTTGTAAAATATCGATGAGGCAATCGCTCCGAAAATGATCAAAGTTGTCCAACAGATTGTTTAAACCACGCAAGTTCTCGGCTAATAGTCCGTTACTATATTGGGAAACGAATTAAGCGTGATTAATCGGGTTCCCGATGGCGCGGCAGACCCAGACGCTCAAGAGAGCGAGAGAATTACAGTAGGAAAGGGCGTATAAGTGCGCGCGAAGGGAAGATGAAAAACAAGCCGAACTATAAGCCGCGCGAGAGAAAAGCCATTAAGCCAACGGCTGGCACACGCGTACCATAACGCGCGAATTTTTATAATTTGCGCGCTCACGAGAGAGAGAGAGAGAGAGCCGCACCATTAGCTTGAATTATGCTTCCGGACAACTCCTATATAGCTCTCAACGCGGTACGTATTTTTTATTTCGTTCGCTTCCTTCCCCCCGTCTAAATTACACGCTTTTATTAATAATAACACGCGTGTGCTTTTGATGATTGATTTAAACGGGGAGAGCTTGGCTCGTTAATTATTTATCCCGAGATCGATGCGGCAATGAAGTGTGCCTTTACGGCACGGGATATTACAATTGTCGGTAATTATCGTGTATGGCTTTTTGAAGTTTACACTTCCTTATTGCTTTTCGCGTAATTATAGTCGAGCTGCAAACGTTTTGCGCGTTTCATGTTTATTTACTTTTAAAAGCTGTAGGATGATACAGCTAGAGCGGGTAAGTAGAAAAGGGATCGGATCTAGTCAGACAATTCTCGAACTTTTCACCGACTTTATTTCCGAGATGGTCTCAATAAAAAAAAACTTGGTGCATAATAATCGACGGGAAATGAAGTGGCTCTATAGTTGGCTCGATTCTCCTCTGTCCATCAAACGTACATTTCAAATGAGACTATATTAGAGTTTAATGGAAGAACTTGCGTTGTATAAAATTTGTTAAATTTCTTTATATGCTAATGTCATTCAAAGCTCCAAACGCTTATACATATGTATATAATACAGACGCAAAAGTTATAAGCTCGACTTTGAATGAAAAAAAAGGGCAGGGAATAAACGCGTGGTGTAACTTTTATAAAGAAAAGAAAAAAAAACAGAAAGAGATAAATAAAGATGGGTATAGATAGGGTTGATTTGCCTCGAGAGAAGAGCCAAAGCCCATTATTCCGCTGTTTTTTTTTCTCTCGTCGAGGGGGAAAGGGGGCGATCGAGCGTTAGAGTAAGCGCGTTTACCCCCCCGCGCGACAAATCTAAATCCCGCAAATCTTGCTCCTTTATTTAGCCAAGCGTCCGGCGTGCCCGTGTGTATACATATATATACGGCGTGTCGTCGTCGCTGGCTTTCCGGTGTGCGCGTCTGGAAGAAAAACACGAATTTATCCAGGTCCACGTTTAAACTCTCCGACGCACATCGATACGCAGCCAGCCGCACACACACGGAGAGAGACAGAGTCGGGCGCAGCCTTTGGAATTCTTCGCTGGCAATATTCCGAGCGTCGGCCGGATCCTATACGGAGATCACCGAGCCGTCGTCGTCGTCGAGGCGCTCGCATGAATACTGCAACAATCGCTGTGGCCCACCCCTTATCCTCCGCGCTTTTCTTCGTTTCGACCGTGTCCCGCTTTGTTGGCGATGACGACAAAAGGGATATTCCTCCGGCTGGAGGTAGACTAATTGAGCTGCCGGTTTTCGGTGATCATGTTCGTTTTTTTTTTAATTTTACTGAATAGCCCGATTTGTATGTGTATATCCTGTGCATACGTTTTGTTAAAGCCAATTGCTTCAAATTTGTGAGTTTCTATAATTTATCGTTTACTACTTTATAATGAACACTTTTAAAAAACAAAGATAAAAAATCTCAACGTCGTTTTATCGGTATTATCCATGTTGGTATGTCGATCTTACAAGACTCTGACAACACATTTACGAGTTGTAACGGAAAGACGAGGGATAGAAATAAAGTAAACGCGATAAAATTTCACCTTGAACCTTATACCGAATACGCTGTACACTGGCAATTGGAATCGCAATTTTACGGCGAACTATATAAATTTACATTTTCCCAGTTGCCGCGCTTCGGCGACACCATAAACTTTTACGCTTTCTCAACGTTTCCCTTATTCTCCGAAGGGATCAAGTTTTTTTCTCTCTACCCTACAGCGAATCAAATGTCTTTTCCGCGCAATTTTCCATCCCCTTTTGAAATTTTATCAATCGCCCCTCCCCCTCCGGGATCTATGCACTTTTGGCTTATTTCGACTTTTCAAAAAACGGAAAGCTTCAATATGCGTATTTACATCGAATCCCCTTGATAACATTTATGATTCTATTTAAATTTTTCATATAGCAGAGCTTTTAGTGTAAACCTCTCTGTTTTATGCATTGAGTCATGGTCAAACAGCTTGAAACATGATTTACCTTTAGACATTATTCCCTCAACTTATATTCATCTCCTTAAGATACGTCCGATAATTTTTCGGTGATTCATTTAAGGAGCCATAAAAAAAATATCAAGATTCGCGCGTAAGCTTTTACGTTCTCGTAAAAAGTAATTAAGTTTCTACTACAGAAAGTCATAAATTGCGCCCGAGATTATAAGGAATTTCGAGTTTATTACAATTTAAAGTGAAAACAAGTATTGTTTAACTCACAATTGTCTTGCTTGTTAAAAGGGCATGTAGATTAATCACGGCGTAATCTCAAGCACAGTTATCCTTAATCAATTACATTTTTACGCGCACATTTGTAAAACGTATGTTTTTGTTTTTATAAAACTACCAAAATTAACGCTCCGTATAAGCAATAAAAGTGAGAAAATAAGAAATGCCAGAAGACATTCGTCCGAGGGGGTCATTAAAAGGGGGCTTTTCCTTAGCCGTCGCTTTTCCGAAGTGAGCAGCTTCCCTGAAAAAAAAAAGAAGGCACTTCCTTCATCACGAGCGTCTCGTAAATTACCAGGGAGGGAGGAAGAAGCGTAGAATCGACCGAGTGGATTATACTTGCTCTGGCGGCGGCTTGAAACGCTATTAAATTACCGTCAGTCTTACTCTTGACTTGAAAGAAGAACTCGTGCGTTGCTGTCCACTCGTATACATAATTGAGGCGCGTGTCTCTTTCTCTCTTGAAGAAGAAAAAAAAGAAGAAGAAAGCCAATACGCATTCCCGCGTACAAGTTGTGTGTACTTTGGCTTGCGTTACGTGCTCAAACCGCCACACGCGCACTACATCGAATTCTGTGGTCCGCTCGGCTTGTTATTTTGCCTCTCTCTCGAGTTTGCTCTGCTTCAACATGAGAAATTCGAAAATGGCGAAATTATGCTTAAAAAGTTATACATATTATTCTGAGAGAAAATTAAATAATTATTATTTTCAATTACTCATTTGACCAAAGTAGTGGCGAAAGCTGAAAGTATATTGATGAGGGCCGTTCTAAGGTGGCGAAGCGTAGCAGAGTAACGCGTTCGATTCAACGGCTGCGGCAGTTAACATCGCCGTTGGAGGTTCGAGCTAAGGAATATCGTTACTCTCCGCTATAGCGACAAACGGATATACTGCGCGCTGATTTTCTCGCGATCGCCGATCGCCCGATTGCGGAATTGCTTCTGCGCGTTCTTTCAATTTCTGAATTTCTTCTCACCCTAACGCACCTCGTTACAGCATCGACCCCAATAACAAAAGAATGCACCGCGCCAACGCGCGCGGGAAGCCCAGTTGACAAGCAGCTAATTAATTGTCAACCTAACCTAGTCTGGTTGATGAACTATTTTCTCGACGGAAGCGGTGTCCGAACTCCGACTCACCCTGGTACCTGGGGGTCTAAGATAAACATTGCAAGAGAGAATAATTGCACTCTTCGAGCCAGGAGGATAATGAAGTGGCTGTCAATGGTGAGTTCATCATTTTTTGCCTCTGATTGAAAATAGAATAGGAGCATATAATACGTATAGTAAAATTGTGATGTTTACAATCAACTTAACCTATAAAAGTGCATCTAAGTTACAAAAAATGTTTTTTTTATACATACAAAGCTCGAACTTAAGAATGATAACATTAGAATTGTCGAGGACGCAAATTTCGAGACAGTTTTAAATGTTTTTATATTAAACGCGACATCTTTGAAAATGACATATTAGTCGCAGGAAACTTATGATGTTTTATAACAAGGGGTTTAACCGACCAGACCCGTCTCTTCTATCTGCCAAAGTGAAGAAGTTAATCCCGGAGATTTCCGAAATTTCATTCTTGTAAAAGTTTTGAAGACTCGCTGAAAGCTACAGAAGAGCGAAAAAGAAAGAAGACAGAGAGAGAGAGAGAGAGAGAGAGAGAGAGAGAGGGAGAGAGAGAGAGAGAGAGAGAGAGAGAGAGAGAGAGAGAGAGAGAGTGACGGGCGGGGAGGGAACGGGGAAAGAAAGAAAATAAAGGATA